>PVKZ01000736.1:0-145754 GCA_004027375.1 Macroglossus sobrinus
AAAAAAACTCTCTTCACTGCATAAGAATTTCACCTCATTTGAAAACCACAGCACTTCAGGCATCCAAGTCAACTCTGAAAATCACACCTGGACACAGCCCACCCCCAACCCCAGGAGAAATTCTGATGAAGACCCTTTAGTTTAGGCAGGTGAACTCTGCTGAAAATGAAAACTAAAGAGAACATTGAAGAAGGCTGCGGTAGGAGGATGTGTGAAGCAAAGAGAATGTGTATGGAGCACCTTTTATGTGCCTCTCATTTTAGGTATGTCATGGCATACAGTTCTTACAAACACCCTATAAAGTGCCCCCCATTGAACAGAGGAAGAAAGTGGGCTCAGCTGGGCTAAGTGGGCACCCATGGTTACACAGGGAAGGCAGGGGAGCCAGAGTATGAACTCTTTGAAGATAGGACCACCCTTCGATTCTGAACACCTGTACCTAGCACAGCACCAGGGGGAGTGGAGGCACTTGATAAGTGTTTGTTGAATTGAAGCTGACCATAAGGGCCACCCACTGAGGTGCATCTGGAGACTGGCATCAGAAGGCCAATAAGCAGTATGAAGGACAGCAAGGAGGAGCAGTCAGATCTACCTCGTGTAAACCAAGATATTTCATCACTCAGATCTTTTACAGCCTCAACTGCCTCCTCTCGTCCACTTCTCACCATTACCTCCACCCAGCTCTGGCCACCTGCCTGCCATGGGTTTGCTCTACCAATGTAGCTGCCAGCCTCAGCAGGGCCCAAGGCTGCCTGTTCTTTACCCCACTTCCCGAGGGAGCTGGCAGCCATGAAAACACTGCCCTGATGTCAGCGTTGTGAACCAGCCATGGCTTCCATCCTTTAGCTATTTGAGATTAACCAGGCTCTGAAGAATCCTGGCTCCCCACTGAAAGTGTTGTTCCAAAATTCGCAGGTGGACATTGGGAGTGGAGCTCTGGATGGATCCAATGGGTTGGGGAGTTCTTGCATTGCTTCATGTGGGGCTTTAGGCAGAGGTTTGAAATCTAGTTACTAAAAATATCTGTCAGATGTTTGCATTTTCTAACACAGGAGGGGAAGGGAAGATCCAGGGAGGTTTGCTAACCCCTAGTATGCCACAGCTAGCCTGGGTAAGGGTGTGAAGAGGCAAACACATAAAGACTATTGAAAAGGGTATCTGGGCATGTGCCAGGTGGCAGATCCTGAAGGCCATTTAGCTTCCATCACAGGGTCCTGCATGGCACCCTCTCCCCTGCTGGGAGCTTTGGGGAGCACTTTCTCAGGTACCCACTGTGCACTGGGTATCAGCCATTTTTAGAATAATTATAATAATAGCTAAAGCTACAACCACAGTTTACTGATAGCTACTAATTACCAGGCACCATGCAAGCAAGGTTCTTTACCTATTCTAATACCCATCAATGATACTGTTATTTCTCCCATTTTGCAGAGGACGATATGGGATGGACATTTAATGACAAGTTTCCAACAGTCAAAGAGCAAGAAGCCATTCTGGATCCCCCTCCACCATGCAGCCAGTCCAAAGATCACCTAGCTGCTCAGGAAATGGACCCAGGCCCCTGCCATGGTTTATCTTCTTCCAGCTTGGTCTCCACATGCTCCTATATTTCTTCCCCTTGCCTGCCTATGCAGAAACAAATATATGAAAACCTGGCCAACCATTCTTAAACCCCAAGTTTCTTAAGTTTCCTTCCAACATGGTAAGGAAAAGGACTTAAATAAACCCTGAGTACATCAGAAGCTGGCTCCGCCTTCTCATCTTGGCCTGCACCAAAATCAGCGAAACTTTTCTAATTAGGTTTCCTCACATTTGACACACATCAGAGTGGGCCTCATGTCTTCTCGCATAACTTTGGCTTTGCCTCAGGTTTTCAGGTTTGGTCACCAGAATGAACTTAACACAGTGTGTGAATCAGGAGATTCAAAATTCCCACCAGCAGTGGGCCTGGACCTCTTCAGAGACACAAAAAAGCACCTTAGAGAAAGTTCTCGGCATCTCATTTTACAAGAAGTAAATTGAGGCTCAGTTTCCCATAACCCCACTGCCACAGCTAACATACAGCAGGGCTTGGATTCGTACTGAAGACACTGAATCCAAAGTTCATATGTCATCCTACATATCTAACCTCCTCTGATTTTATAATTTTAGCCATTAAAATATCTATATTTTGTAATATTACCCTGAATAACAGAAAGGAAAGAAAAAGGCAACTCAATCTTCATGGAATGTCAGATACAGGAAGGCCCTTGAAAATCATCATTAAAAAAGAAATTGAGGTACAGAGGTATGAAAATGTTTCCTACTAAAATCCAGCTGGCTGGTGGTAGGACAGGGCTCAAATTCAGTCTGCAGTCTCAGCCCTGGGCTTTTTTCATGATGCCCTGACTGACAAAAAAATTGAATAGATATAGCCATTTGGTCTTATATTCTAAAGATATTTGTTGCCATAGTGCTTCATATTTCTTACATATTTTAGACAGTTAAACTATGCACAACTATAAATATTCAGAGGTGCTATAATTATTTAGAAAACAAATAAGGACCACTCAGTCAAAATCACTGGTGACAACTAGAAAATGGGTTAAATTTCAATTTAAACACACACACACACATAAAAAGCCATTTTCAGCTAGGCAATCAAAGGTGGGCACTATCAAAACTTCATACCATAAGCTGAAATGGAGCTGAAAGGCCCACAGCCCAGGGCAAGGCTCACAGGCCTGGACACAAGCTCCTGCTTCCAAGCCTTCTCCCCCTTGCCCTCTGCTTTCACAGACCTCTTCCAGATCAGAGGCTGTGGGGCGGGAGGGAGGAGCTGGTTTTGTTTCCTATATAATAAAGATTTCAAAAGGCCAAGGAATGGAACTTCTATGCCTTATTCTGCAGTTCATTTCTTAATATTTTTAAGAAACATATAAGCAAACCAAAAAATTTGCAAATGTACACAAAGCCCCCTTGTGGAAGTATATTTTAAAACCATTTTGAGAACTTGAGTCTTAAGAAAAAATGATAGCATGTGAGATATTTTAGGCTCCCTGTGGGCCGGTCATCATGAGAAGAATATACACAGGTATTTGACTTTCACAACAGAGAACAACCAGACTGCCTCCTGGACTATCTTTGTGTAAATACAGAAGCCTTTTTTTCTTCTCTTTGTAGCCAGGAGAAAGAAAGCCCCAACATAAATCTTAGCAGATTTCTTCTCATTTTAATTAAATATTGCTTTCATCTGTCTTTTATCAGAGAAAAGAAATCAAGTAGCATAACTTGGTTTACCTTTTTTCTTCTTCTCTCTTACTTTCTGGAAAAAAATACTTTTGCAGCTCCCAAGACAACAGAATCTTTTGAACTAACAAAAGCCATACAGGTTCCAAGCTATAAGGTTTTCTTAGGGAAGATTTTTAATTTTTTTCTAGGAAAAATTATCAATTTAAACATCCTCTAAAAACACATTAAAGACCACATTAAGATGAAAATGAAATGAAACACTGCATGTTCTGTATTTTTTTAACTCAAAGAGAAACTTTTTTGACTTTCATGATGTGCATATGGCCATTAATTTCAATGTCATATTATGGTTTTTGGCTGAACAGACAGTATGTATGTATGTATGTAAGCAAACAAAACAAATGCATTTTATATTCAAATTTATACAACTCCATACATTTTTATGCTGTTTATTTGAAAATTAATTTTGGCTTAGGCCTCAGAGACAGCAAATGTTGTCAAGATTTGAGGGCTACCTGAAAAGCCTTAGGGACAGCATTACCCTTATGCATAAGAAACAGCAAAATAAAATAAAAATAAATGAATTTCCAAATACGTCATGGCTAATCCCTTGAGCTGACCTACAAATGAATTATGGAGGTTTTGCTACAGGACTGAGTAGATCTGGTGATTTCACTGAGAGATTTATCTTATTTTCCAACTTATTTTCATATCTTATTTCCTTTTCTTTTAGAATTAGACTGTAAATAAAAAGGCTAAGACTGAATGAAGCTCCCTTTCATGGCACTCATATTGGGTTGATAAATTAAAACGGTGAGATGAGTTTTGTATGACCCATCCTCGAGGATTTGGGAAATTTAGCCGATGCAAAACAAGGCATTAATTTGGAGAGGCCTAGCTACTTACAATGCTTAGTGTTCTGACAATGATGAATGGCATCATTCCAAGCAAATGGTAATTTCACTTTTTGTGACAGTACTTTAGAGCAAAACCGACTTTCTTCACACAAAGAATTTGCAATCCTATTGAACAGAGGCAGTACCTGAATATCAGAAATCCTTCATTGTTTAAGTATCATCTGATATTCTTGATTGGCTTCAGACTGAAGGTTGGAGTTGAATTAGGGAGAACGGAGGTTAAGTCCTAACCTTGAAAGACTTAGCAGCCATTGAAACACTGCCTTTGGGCACTTATTGGCCTGTATTTATCAAAAAAAAACTTTTCAATTCAATGAAGGGAGGGAGAAAACACAAAACTTGTCACATTCATCAAGTGAAGCCACTGGAAAGACATCTACAGAACACCCAAAAAGCATAATCTATCCGAAGCGCTGATAGAAATGGTAATTGGATGGGTCAGGGAATAATACATCCAAGCAGGGGCAATGTAGAATATTGCAAAAAAATCAAGGTCAAAAATAAAAAAAAAAAAAAACATCCTTTTTAACTTGCAAAAAACTTACACTTGGCCTTTGTATTAGGGGAAAAATATACCTGTTGCTACCCACAATTTATGTCCTCTCAAAAGCCTCTTAAAAAGACCCTTTGAACATAAAAGGCATTAAAGACCCTCATTCTCACAGCGCCTAAGAAAGCTTCACCTTAATATTGGCTCCATTAAAATATGTTTTCTGAAAGCAAAAAAAAAGAGAGACAGACAGACAGACAGACAGACAGAGACTTTTAAAGAGAACAACTAAAAGCTGTGACTCCCTTTCTAAATCTAACCCATCCATCTTTCAGCAGAGAAGGTATACCCTGGGGAGGAGGGAATATATTGAATATATTAAACTCTTCCCTGAGAGACTGCCAAAAAAAAGAAAAAAGAAAAAAGAAAAAAAAAAGACTCTTGGAGGACTGGCAGAGAATACCAATATTGTATCCCAAAAGGAGAACAGACCTGATGAATCATAAAGTCTTGTTTGCATGTCTTCCTGCCTTCTTTGCTAATGAGCTAATATCAGGACAGAGCCAAATAACACATGTAAACAGATGAGCCATCTGGGGATGCCACATTGTCCCATTTTTTATCTTACACAAACACCTCTGCACTGAACTTGGAAGTGTTTTTGGCACAACACAGAGAGCTCATATTCTGAGCTACATCCAACTGAAAAAGAAAAGGATCTGGTAAAAGAATGTGTATTTCAGTTTGGTGGAAGGGTACAGATGCAGGTGTCTCCTTACTGACAAAGGTATCAGTTAGGAGGGAATTAGTCTCTGAAAAGACAGTGTCTGGAGCCCCTCTTCGTTCCAGGGAATAAAGCAGAACACCTGTAAAACCTCCTTAGATAGGTTAAACCTCCTTAAAGAGTTAAAAAGAAACGATCCAAAGCTCACCCTGGCATTTCCCTGTAAACTGTATAAATGTACTGATATGTAAGAAAAGGCAGCATAATTTGTTAATTTGCAAAATTCTAAGATGCCTATATACCCTTTCCTATTATTCGAGGAACTGAACTTTCCACATTAGAGTTCTACAGTGATGTAAGGAAGAAGACAGGGTTTATGATTTGTGCTGACAGAGCCACATCATATTTTAGGGAGATGACATCGCTATTGATGGCTCCTTCTAATCTATTCCCAGTAATATGCTCATCTGTATGTTCTCCCCGGGCACCATAAGTACAATCTCAGATCCCTAAAACAGTATGTCATTTCTTTCCACAAATCTCATATGCACATATATTATTATTATTTAACGTTTATTAAGTGCCAACAGTATGCTAGGCACAATAGACATAGGGGGCCATAAAAACATATTTAACGCATCAAAAAACACAATAAAAGGACGCTGTGTTTGTGACAGAAGACAATAAAAATCTTTGCAATTCATAGTTAAAGATGAAATGCACCCCTGGTCCCAGAGCAGCCTTGGTACAGCACAGCACATCAAAAATGTATTGGAATTTTCACTCAGCCAGAGTGAGGGAGGTTATGCATACCTGATAATTAAACACAGCTTTCCTCAACTTTATGATGTTCTGCAACAATGAATTCTCTAATAGCAAAGCATTAATTAATTATCTGGTCAATCCTCAGGATTCCACATTACCTCCAAACACATACAAACTCTGTACTAAGCACTATGATAGGCATTTAAAATGCATTTCTCTGTATAACAGTTGGGTGTGCAGTTATTTATTTTACTTAAATTTGGAAAGGGGAAATGATTCACCCTAGGTCCAGCTCAACAATCACTGTCAGTTTTCCTAGAGTTGCAGCTCTTTCTCTTCTTTCTCTGTCTCTCGCTCTGTCTCTCTGTCTCTCTGTCTCTCTGTCTCTCTCTCTCTCTCTCTCTCTCTCTCTCTCTCTCTGTCTCTTGGTCTCTCTCACACACACACGTGCACACACACACACACACACACACACACACACACAGAGGTGAAGAGTGATAAATGCCATCCATAAGCTTGGGGATTTAAAATTAATATAATATCAAATAACCAATTTGGAAATGTATAGAAACAGCATTAGCCTGGCCAAGGCAGGCGTATATGCTAAGGGTCTCAACTTTCTCACTTGCACTAATGCTTTTCGTCATGGTTTAATGCAGAGCAAGAGCACTAACTCTGGAGCCACATTTTATGTGTTTGAATACTGATTCTGCCATTTCTTAGCTGTGTGCCTCTAAGCAAGTTAATTAATATTTCTCTACCTGAGTTTCCTTTCATGTTAAAAATATGTGAGAAAATAACAGTAATTTATTTCACAGACCTATTGTGAGGGTAAAATGAGTTAATGTATAGAAAAAGCTTAGAATGGTATCCAGCACATGGTAAGTGTTTCAAAAGCTACTATCTCCTCAGGGTCTCAACACTGAGAAGTAGATAATGTGCTGCTTTTTTATAAAAAGACAATGATACTGGCACTCTATGAGTAAACCAAATTGCTTTTCTATCAGTAAAGATAAATTTACACTAGCCATCCAATTAATTCTCTTCTCTTCAGGCTTTCATGAACTCAAGTGAATCTACAAGACAAGCTGGCTAAGACCCCACAAAGTTGGCTTTTCCATGGATCACCTTCACTGAACAACAGACAGACAGGATAAGGATTCACAAAAGACCAGACCCACAGTTCTAGGCCCTGTGAAGGTGTTGTGAATGAATGAATGAATGAATGAATGAATCATTAGACAGTACTTAGAAAATCACAGAATCCAATTGAGGATTCAATTGATAAATTCAGGGTCTTCTTTGGAATCATGCAACTCTCAACAATATGTGGACTCTATGTATATTTTCCATGTACTTTTACATATTCATGAAATTTCTCTGCTTTTTGTTTTTTTCTACAGAGAACTTTAAGAAGACAGGAGAAGTAAATTTTAAATCATTAAACAGGGCTCACTGTTCACTACCCAAATGATAGTTTTAGTTGGAGAAAAAGTCAAAGTTAATGGCTAAATTAAAGTTTTTGATTATCAGTTAACATCAATGGATATGCATTCCTTAGCCAAATTAGGATGAATAATCAAAGCTGCAGTATGTAGGAAAATAATCAGAGTTGCTACGTGGTACAAAGAAAGGAGAGTTATTGTTTTCTAATATTTCTTTTATTGTCACAAATATCCAGGGATTAAATAATTAATTGCTATAAATTAAAGGCAGTCTAAATTATAAAGTTTGCCCATTAAAATAAAATAATTTTCTAAAAAAAACTAAAAAGTGTATGATATAGATACAACTGTATAATATAAATACAAGTCTTTAAAATTATTTAACTATCACTATTTCCTTGAAAGTCAATTACCCAATGGAAATTAAAAACCCATCAGGTCTACTTCAGTGATACAACTCAAGATACTATTCTTCAGGAAATTACTCTGGGGCACAGAAACTTCTTTAGGCTTTCACGCTTTTCCTAACTACTCTTTTTCTGGAGGGATATGGCTTCCTTTTTATAGTTCCAAGCTTAAAAGTGGTGTCTTTTAATTACACACAGACTCATAAAGCCAGACATATTTAAATGTAATTTTGTTACTTGTACACGCAAACCCAAGCCCGGAGATGATGAAATGTTGCTAAAATTATCCTTATCCAGTAAAATTTATTGCAGTGATGAAAATCTTAACATCTATTCCAAAGTTCAAATTAAATTTCATCATAATACAGTAGCCTGAGTTGGACCAAAGTAAATAAGCAATTATTTATAGTAATTGTATGTGTGTGTGTTGCATGTATTTAACTTTCCAGAAGTCAGTGAATCCACATTGTGAGGTCCGCAGAATTAATTATGAGGGTACACAAAAGAGTATATTCTTCAATGATCTCAGAGCCCATCTGCCTAATACCCACCTGTCTAGTCGGGCTTTCATTTAACCACACATTTTTGCACGGATGTATACTTTTGGATTCGGGTAAAACCATTGCCAATTCCCAAGATATTTGCCTCCTAATAAACACAGACTGAAGGGGGAAGTGTTGAAAGTTACAGCAATATTTTTCCTGTAATGTTTGATACAAATCCCAGCTGCATAACATTGTATGGTAATAACCATTATTTAATTAACAGATGAAGAAGCCCTTTTGAGCTGCTCTGGCAGATTTTGAACTTGATCTTCTATCATTTGATGTCATGCAAGACCAGATAAATGACAAGTCTTTCGAGAGTCTGCAGAGCCCCTTTAGAACAGCTGCACAGTCTTCCCCTCTTCTTTGCAGCAGGTTTCTCACTTAAGAAAAAAACACGCTTCATTACATCGCCTCTTACTTGAGCTGCAAGGGTCTATTCAAGGAAGATAAGCCTCTTAGAAATGAAGTAGCGTTGAATTTAGGTTTTGAGTGACAGCAGGAAGATTTATCCATTCAACAGACAATACCGCTTTCTCTGCATTAATCTAGGAGGCGGACAATGATCTGTTTTTAAGGCCTCGTCTCATCTCTTTCCCACAGCAGAAGGTGATTAGAGTTAGGAAACAGGGACTGTGAAAGAAAACTTGAGCGCTATCTCTCCAGCCCTCCTGTTTCCTGAGGGGGTAAGAGGGAGCCCTAGGCCAAGGGCATCAATCACAGATTCACAACAAGGATATGATGCTTCACTGTTGGGAAACCGATAGGCCACAGGTAAAGGGCTGAGCCCCAGAACCCAAAGAGTAAATCATTATTGTTAACCTCCCAAAGAAAAAAGAAAGCACAAAGTAACCCCTCATAAATGAAATCCCTTGAATTCTTCCGGCGGAGGAGGGGTGGGGGGCGGGGAGGGAGAGGGGGCGGGGCGCAGATAAAAATGTCAGGAATCTTTTGGCTTTAAATGATATTCCACCACCTATACACAGGTAAGATTCAAAGAAGTCTCAGAACAGCTGGTCTGCCAACAGCAGCCTAGAGAAAAGGAGGCAAAGATTCTGCTCAACAATCACAGCAATGCCAGGCAAATTTCGAGTGAATGTTTACACAACACAATTATTTCATCTCACCTTTTATAGCCATCTTTATCAACTCAAAAGGGGCTTCCACAAAAATTCCCATACCACAATTATTCATTTGAAGTGTCCTTCTCTGCCAAGCACTGACCACAGAGCCCACCATGAGCAACTTACAGACTGCTAGCGACCCATGAGGATATTAAACTGGAGTCCAGCCTTAGAATCCCCTTTACAGGCAATATCTGGCACTATCTTTAGAACGGGAGGCTTGCCACTTTAATAGTAGAATCATTGCTCGTACTTTGTGGCACATAAATAGATGAAAGAACTTTAGAGTGAATGTGATGGCTTAAAACAATGCTTCCAGTTTGGGACATTTTTCTATGAGTTGCAAACAAGACTGCTACTGTCACATAAAAATATCCAGAGATGCATTTTGTACACCACTCACAATCTTGCTCCTTTTTCCTTTAGCTCACCAAGAAGGTATCCAAATATCAAATATCTAAATATAAATACATGAAATAAAATGTTCATCTCCAGTTATCCTAAAAGTACTCCTGCATCAAAATAGAGACCCCAACAAAATTTACAACCAAAATTTCAGAAAACAAGTATAAAGCAAAATGCTTTTGCATAGTACCTATTCTCCTGAAAGGGCAGTTTATGGAGCCTATGAGAGACTCTCATTCAAGTATAAGTAATTAATTTAGTAAGTAAGAAAGCAGAGTGAAAGTCACAGACTACCACAGTATTAGATCAAGTTGCCCCAAATGACTTCTAAATTTGAGAGCAGATTGTATGTTCTCCAGAAATCAATACAGAGTCATCACATTTTGACATTTCCTATTGTTAAATTGTGTTTCATTTTGTTTTTGCAAAATGTCATATTGAGACTTTTTTGACATTCACCCCATGTGATGCTGGAAATACCTGTTTGTCAACTCAAAGCTACTGTCACCAGCCAAACACAGTGGTGGCGGAGTGTAACCCACGTTCAATTCTCCTAGGAACCCAAATCCGACACAATGTAGCTTGAAGAAGATTCTGAAGCAGGAAGCAGGGGTGGCAGGACACCACCAAGACGCCTTTGGAAATCCCACATAACAAGATAGCACAGGAGCTACGCTCACTTACTGGACAGTTCTTTAGAAAAACAATAACGATTCAAAGCAAAACAAAACAAAAAAGCACGAAGTAGCTGTGATTCTCATATTATACAATTTGGCCTCATAAAATATGATTTTATTGTTATTATCTCTGGGACTCAAATTTCTTAAAACTCATCTACACCATTCTTACAGAAAACTTCTTTTTACCTACTGGCTTCCATAATCAAGAATTGACCCCCCAGGTGGCATAAAAAAACAAATTGCCTTCACCATCAAACCCTCCCTAATCAGCACCTACCATGATAGTCTTTATTTTCTTTTTCTTTCTTTCTTTCTTTCTTTCTTTCTTTCTTTCTTTCTTTCTTTCTTTCTTTCTTTCTTTCTTTCTTCCTTTCTTCCTTTCTTCCTTTCTTTCTTTCTTTCTTTCTACCTTTTTTTTTAATTACTGAAGACTCCTGTTTTAAAGAAATCCCTAATTGCTTCATTTTGAGATGTTATGTTTAACCTCAGGAAATGGTGCTATAAGACCTGGCAAACAGCTTTCTGGTTGTTTCAATCAGTACCAGATTATGAAGTCCAGCCGAGTAAGAACTCTATTCATTTTCTTGCCCTGTCATCTTGATCTTATTTGAATGTCTGGGGAGCTGGAGGTGCTTAGCCAGCCCTGGGTTTCAGGAGTGGGGGTGGGAGCACCAGGGAGAGCTATGCGATGTGTTAGAGACACTGAAAGTTTTCATTTTGACTCCTTAATGAGAGCGACCTTTGACATGGGCTGATGAGTTCCATGCTTGTCCTGGTGTGCTTTCTGAAAACATTTGACACTGGTCACAGGTCTGACAGGGACATGACTAATGAAGTCGCGGTATAAAAATAATGGGCTGCAATCGCAAGTCATTTGCATGAAACCAAACTCCTTAAAAACTTGTCTCTGTTCACTTTCTGTTTTCTAAATGAGTCAATAATATGAATCAGATGGCTTGAAGGCAAGAGATCCCAAATATTCCTTCTATAAGTTTGGTAAATTAGTTGGCATTTGGTGCAATTTTTGTTGCCTTGAGGCCTGGTTTAAATTGGACTGTAGTTACTAAATTGCTAGGGCGATTGCAGAATGTGTAGGATAATACATAATTCCTTGTTTTTCTTAAGCGTTTCGTCAGAGAGCTTCTTGTGAGGTCAAGGGACCCAGACAGCTCTTTGCAGGGAATATCAAGGGAAAGTAAATGAAGAAGAAATGGAAGGGGTAAGGAGGGATGTCTTCAGGGGAGGGAGGAATAAAAAAGGGGAAAAAAGAAGAGACAAAACCAAATTAAAAAGAAAAAGAATAAGGCAATATGGTTTAAGGTCCAAAAATGCAAAAGGAGAGAAAGGGTAGGGAAAAAAGTAAAAGGAAAGAGAATGGAAAAATGAATGCAAAGGAGTTAGAGTAACAGGGGAAATGGGACCTAGAAGAAAACCTTTAAGGCAGGAACTTTAAAGAAGAAAATGCCATTTCTATTTTAGTTTATCCTGTGAAACTGTGTACTATTTACCCTCACAGAGTGCTAAGCACCTACTATAATCCTGCATTGTACAGGAGCCCACACAGTAGGGCCAACTCTTGCTTTCTTTTGTCCCCGTGTGACCCAGCCCAAGTCCCCAATGGTTCATCCTTTCACCTATAGCTGAAAACACCTCCATTCATGGGAAAGCTTTAAGCAAAACCCAATCATCATTTGACCAGCTGTATCAGAAGCAGCAGCCGTGAGGGGGCACTTTGCACAAATTCTTTTCTAGAGCCTTCTTTTTATGTGGCTTGCCATTAATGATTTAAATACTTGGGATTTTCTTTATGATTTGTCAGTTTCAGCACATCTATTTGGGATTTTATTTTGTTCACCTGGCATATATGACAAAATTAAATATCACGTATTCCTAAAGTTAAAAAAAAAAGAAATACCAATGATTTACAGATACACACACATGCAACAAAAGAGCAAATGAATAAAAGATTGGCACAGGGAAAAGTATACACACAAGCTTGGAAATGAATCAGCTCTGGCTGATCTGCAGCCTTGGAAAATTTTCTTAATCTCATTGAGCCTCTGTTTCTTTAATCACAAAGTGGAGAATTAAAAGATTGTTTTATAAAGTATTAGCAAAGTACCTGGCACACCACGACTAGCTAGAATGAATGGATTATGAATGAATGAATGTAGTAGGGTTTTTTTTTTCTTCTTGGCCTTCAAAAAAGTATTTCTCACTTTCCATTTCTACATAAAAAAAAAAATTCTACTGATATCCTCAGTAACACTGACGATGCAGAAATAGAAAACACACATAACTCCACAAACTAACCACATTGCAGCTGCGCATTCTACTCCCAAAAACCTGAAATCCAAAAAACTGACAACTCTCTCTTCCTTTCTCTCTCTCCTTCTCTCTCTCTAAATGACCATGTGTCAGATCCTAGATCCCCACTCACGTCCTAGGATCAGTACATATCAACCATCGCCTATATTAACTAAAACTGAGAAGTAATGTTCATCATTTGACTGTATAATATTTAAGATAAACAAATAATTTTAAATTAAATTTTTGACAAATATTTATTGCAGTCTAATTCTTTAAAAAATGGATCAATCATGGTCACTTTCAATTCATTAGAATTGGCTAAAGTCCAGCCACCTCAAACCCCAGTTATCCTAGGTACATATGCCCTTCCTCCATCAATTCTTCCTTACCCGGTAACTTAAATCATGTTCACTTTAATGTTATGTAATACATTTAATATAATATTAATGAGACTCCTGAGTCCATAAATAAATTTTGTTATTGGTTACTGAAATAAAGGTATAGAAGATTTTCTCATTCTAGAAAACAAAGCTGACATTAAAAGACAGCAATTAACCTTAGAATAAGTTTCAAGAAATCGAAACAACAAAATGAAGTAGACTTGGACAGAAGAAAGTAAATAAATAAATAAATAAATAAGGTTAGAGGAAGTCTGGGAAGGCAAGGCCAAAAGGAAAAAGTTTGGAAATTTTAGTATGTTTCCTGTTGAATTCAAGTATACTACTGATAAACTTCCAAAGAAAGTGGGATTTAACAACTGGGTACAACAGTCAGCCACCAAGAAGTCATTCTTCCAATCAAAGTCAGCAAAGCCAAGAGCCACATAAAATACTCCACACAGAGCAGCATGATATTTACATTTTAAAGAATAAATATGAACTAAAATGAAACACAGTAAAAAGCACGAACACAATGAAAAATAGAACTTCAGAGGAAAAAAACAAAAGAAATTCTAGTATTTTACCCTAAGAAAGTGATAATCAAGTGTTAAATGATTTTGACTGGTTTTTCTCCATTTCTACAGATTATGAAATAAATGAAATGGAGAAAATAAAGAAAATCTTCTTGGCAGTAATAAATTCAAGAGTGTTATTAAATATAGGAAGAGATGACCAATAGAAGTTATGGATTAGAGGTCTTAAAAAACTTTAAAAAATGGGAGCAATGACCATCTGTCTTAGATGTTTTGTGTCTTTATCTGCCTGGAGGCCAAATACTGAATCATTACCAAATGTACAGTTCTATTATCCCAGAGACTGATGTCATTACTCCTGCAGTTTAATGCATGGGAATGAATTGAACAGTGTGGAATTGAAGGTTTAAGGATGGAAACAGATGATGATAGAAGTCGAGCATTTAATTTCTTCTAAACTCCACAGAAGATAATTCCATAAAAATAAAAGTTCATTGAAGTTCTATTTTGTCTTTTACTTATGTGTGTATATAGCTCATTTCCTCTATTAAACCATAAGCTACTTGAGGGCAAGAGACATTATATATTCATCTTAATTTCCCCCATCTTAATGACTCCCCTATTCAGAGTCCCAGCACCAGGGCTGAGATCCAGGTGTCAGATCTATAGGCACCTTGTGAAGTCTTATCTGCCAGTGTCCTAGCCAACTAGTTTATTTCCTAGACATTAGAGGTTAACTATTTTAAATACAATCCCTACCCAACCCTTCTTGAGAGCTAAATCTTCATGAGAGTGGGGAGTATTGTCTGCTTTGTTCATTAATGAATTCACAGTATCTAGAATAGTTCCTGGCATATGGTTAGTCACTCAATGAATATTGGTTGAATAAATGGTTGATATTCAATATATTTGTTGAGTGCTGTTCAGGAATAATTTTTTTAACTATCTCAGATAGAAAAAAAAAATGTTACGAACATTCTCAGTTGGTTCTGTATCCTTAGATGCAAACCCATACAAATTCTAACTTCTTTTGTCTTCTCCCTCCCTATTATATTCCTGTGCAAGCATACAACCAGCAAGTAACAACATGGTATTTCAAAAAAGAGAAAGTGTTTAAATAAAACCAATAGCCCCACAAAGAATAATTACTACAACTGCTATTTTTTTTACATTTTCCTTTTAAAATTTTCGAATATCTAACTCTCTAATCAATAAGTACTCTTAAAGCTACATTGCACTATCCATTTCTCTGCAAGTGAAAAAAAGTGAGGATATTTGGTCCCCAGAGAGAAGGCATCATAAAAACCATAGAACTTTATAAACTATTTAATTTAAAAAATTCAACATTATAAATCGCACCCTGCATTTTAATTTCTTCTTTTGTTTTTCCCATACTTTTATATTTTAAGCATCTAAAGCCAAAAACTAGTTTTCCATATGGTTAGCATAATTTATTTATTGCCTTAGGCACAGATTTGCAATGTAATGTAAATAACAATACTATTTTGCATGCTATCATACTTCTGGAAATTCTTTTCCAACGTTAATTTTTACAACCCTCCTCAAGGAATAGGTGAACACTGATATTATTAGGGCTCAGGCTATGAAAATATGGCTTAGAGAGGAACATATTTTCAAGAAAGTTTTAACTTACCATTTGCCAATTCAGTGTTATATGAGTGCCTACTGTGTTTCACGAGATCCCCCAAAAAAGCATTTGCCTCATAATATCTCTAAAGAACAAATAATTTTATGTTCTTCCCTTAGGCAGGTAGGTGGCTGAGCCCTGTTGCTTTATCTGTTTGTTTTAATAGATCTCTATGTCTGCATGATATCAAAGCTCAGTCTGTCCAGATACATAAATAAAATTACTCGTTGGGCCAGTTTTTAAAGCATAACCATCTGACAATGCTCTCCGTGCACAGGCTTTTAAAAACAGCTTCCCATTTACAAGGTACCAGCAGTTGATATTGGCATTGATGTAGAAATAGTAGAAGAAATCATAGTAGCGGTAGTAACAAGTAACATTTATTGAGGATTATATGAGAGTTCTAAGCACCTTACAAGTATTAACTCATTTAACTTCCATGATAATCTCTAAGTGCAATTATTATCCCTTACTTAGTAGATATGGAAACTGGGACAAAAAGAGGTTAGATAAATGGCCTGAAGTCTCACAGCTAATAAAAAGTGGGATCAGCATTCTATAGCCTGAAACCAATATTTATTTAGCATCTATTTTTTTGCCAGGCATTTTACACTGCTTTGACTGCCCAATATTTCCTATAACAGAAAAATAACTATCCTATATTTTGATTCAGAAATGTTTACCAAAAACTCTGGAATTGCCCAAACCTTTCTGATAATCACTCTCTTACCTAAAACAGTATATATGGCTTGGATTAGCACTTGTAAGCCCAATACCACACACACACACACACACACACACACACAATCACCTGTTGAACTGGCCAGTTCAGACAGCTAGTCAGTGCAATGAAGTTTGGGGAAATCAGTCAAACAGGTTAACTGACACTCTGTAAAACACATATGTCGGATCTCATTTTTTTACTTTTTAATATTCTGTACTGGAATCATAAAATGACCTAAACCTAGAGCCTACAAAATATTGAGAAGGAAAGTGTAAGGACAACAGATGTAACTTCTAATGCCAATCCCAAACTGTATTCACCTAGTTTCAGAGTTATGTCATTGTATGCTGTCATAACCTAATGCTTCATGAATCAAAGAATTTCCAGTTCCATCTCCATGTTCTTTATCTTTGAAAAATGCACTTTTTTATTTGTATACAGAGTCCTATTATTCACTTACCAGGAAAAAAATTATCACATTTACATTAATGCCTTTCTCACTGTGGCCAGGACATGGAAGCAACTAAAGTGTCCCCTGTATATATATATACCATAGCTTCTTATCCAATAGATGATTGGATAAGAAGCTATGGTATATATATATACAAGGGAATATTACTCAGCCATAAGAAGAGATGAAATACTGCCATTTGCGACAACCTGTATGGGCCTCGAGATAATCATGCTAAGCAAAATAAACTAGACAGAAAAAGTTGAAAATCACATGATATCACTTATATGTGAGATATAAACCTAAAAGCAACAAACAAACAAGACAAACAAAGACTCATGGACATGGACAATAAACTGGTGGTTACTAGAGGGTGGAGGCAGAAGTAGGGGGATGGGGAAGGTAGATGGGGTAAAAGGGGTCAAATATGTGATGACAGAAAGAAATCTAACTATGGGCAGTGAACATACAATACAATATATATATATATGCCTTACTGTTGAATTGTACACCTGAAACTTACTAAATTTCATTAACCAATGTCATCATAATAAAAATAAATTTTAAAAGATGAAAAATAAAAATAAATAATTAATGCTGTTAGCCAAAATTAAATGCTGGCCTTAAGATTCAGCTCCAGAAGTAGCCAAGGATAAGCATAACTAATTTGTTCCTCTAATTGGTATAACAATTCAAACTGTTGCTCTCTCAACTATATTGTAGTTGCAGAAACCAGAAGAAAATTATAAATACAAAAGAATATTTATTATTTGATTTAATCAAAATAAAATTACAGAAGATACCTGGATATGTAGGGTATCTTTCATCTTTGAAGTAGTTGTATCTTCTGCATAATAAATATTATAGTTTTCAACATAAGCATTCATTTTATTAAACAGCAGAGTAAATAATAACATGAAAACATAGAGCAGCTTACCTGCTCATAGATGATGACTTCTCCAAAGCTGCAGTGGTTTAAATACCTTTCGTTGGCAATTCCTTTTGGAATTTTTTTTTTCATTTTTCCATAGAGATTTTGTGGAGGTTTTTGTTTTGCTTGGTTTTGATTTTTTCATGAGTTACAAAATTATGTGGCTCTCCCTCCCATGATTCTTCCTATTAAAAGTTCTGCCATCTTATTAGGCATATAAGTGACATGTTCCCCAGAGTTCAGGGGTGAAGAGAACTGAATTTCAAAATCACACAATTTATGTGGTAATGAAGCACATTCCTTGCTTGTTTTTGTGTCAGACATATGGGAAGACTGTGTGTATAATAGGCTATTTGATTTGTGATGGAGAGATTTTTTAGGCCCTCTGAAGAAAAAAATAGTCACACTGATTTCTAGGCTCATCTATACTTCTTTTCCTGTATTTTATGTGGAAACATTTTAGGACTCACAGTTTCCGTATTAGGTACCCTTTCCACAGTTAATTAATCCTGCTTTCCCATATGACAAATGACCCTATCTCATAAAAGGGCACATTGGCAAGCAAGAATTGAGTCAAAGAAGGTATTCTTTGAGATTTATATATAAATTTGTTTAAAAAAAAAAAAAAACATCGGACTCTCAGAATGTAGTACATCGCCTATAGAAAAGTAAATTTAGGCATCTTTTAAGTAAATTAATGTCTTGTTTCTTTTCTTCAAGAACCACAATGCCCAATTAGGAGGGGAATGGAGAACTGTGAGTGTTCCACACTTAGATTTTTAGGTCTAGTATATCTTGTGCTCTCAATTATGAAAATATGAAAAACAAATTACTCAAATAGCTATGTGGTAGCATTTGAAAATTGCCATTACATGAAATATTACTTAGCCATAAGAAAAGATGAATTATTGCTATTGTGATAACACGAATGGATCTTGAGAGTATTATGCTGAGTGAGATAAGTCAGGTGGGAAAGTACAAGAAACATATGATTTCACTCATATACGAGATATAAAACAGAAAGAAACAAAAGAACAAGCAAAACAAACAAAAAACTCACTGACAGAGACAACAGTATAATGGCTACCAGAGAAGAACAGGGGGGCAGGGGGCGGGTGAGAGGTGGAACACTGAAGAGAGGAAATGGGGTCAAATATATGGTGATGGAAGGAAAATAAACTTTGGGTGATGAGCAAACGATGCAATATATAGATGCTCTATTATAATATTGTACCCTCAAAATTTATATAATCTTATTAGCCAATGTCACCCCACTAAATTTAATTTAAAAATAATAAATTTTCTGATTGCCAATACAAATGGCCTTCCTTGTTTTTGCTCCCAAATCTCCATATCATTAACTTGTTGATTCTTTTCCCATTTACTCAATGTTAAATTCAGATAGAAGAGAAAATCCCAGGATATTAGCCTAGGCTGTCAGGTTCCTACAGAGACACAGGTTTTGTGTTTTTTGTTTTGTTTTTTTGCTGCATGAGAGCTAGAAAGATGAATAGCACCACTGTTCTCATCTATAGGAAGTGACTGAAAATCTCATCAATTGACAATAGGCCATATTTGGCCATCCCATATCCCTACTCATCTCTAGAGACCAAGAAGTTACCATGCTGAACGAGATTCTCCTCTTGGCTTCACCAGTCACTACCGGTCCTGGAAAATCTGTGCCACCTCTTGGGGACTCTGTTTCCTCATTTGTAAAATGATGTGGATAGAAAAAACATTCTCTAATGGTCCCTCAGCTCTAGCATTTTACGATTCTATCTTATGCCATGTAATATGGTGCTATTCCTCACTCTCTCCACTCTCCAATCCTCCACTGATTTACTGCGGGATAGCCAGTCAGTATAGCAAGCCCTGGGCTTAACCTGCACTTATCAAACCAAGCTATTTCCCACCTTCACCACTATGCTACTATTGTAATTCACATATATGTAAAAAAAAGAAAAAGAAAAAACCTATCTATCTGCCTATAAATCTATTCATCTATCTACCTACCTTAAATATATCTGTGTTAAAGTGCAATTCTAGGGAAAAATTAATGTTTCTAAGGCTGTTTCCCGTGACTATCCTTGAAGTTGCTGCATCTGTTTTGTCACCAAAGACACCAATTTGTCCTACTTGCAATCTCCTGTTTGTTTAATATTTGGGTATTTCCTCTTCATTTTCTCCTATTCACCACTGTCCCTTCTCAACATCTTTGGACTCAGAACCTTACATCTCCACATTTTCTATTTTGTTCCCTACCTGGACCAGAGGCAGATAAACAACATATTAAGAACAAAGTCAGGTAGAGTTTGTTTTTCTTTTGTATTTATAAATGAGGACAAAAAAAAAAACACTAAATAAACTTCAGTTTCCACCAATTTATCTTTCTAACATGCCACATTTCTAGAAAAAAAAAAATCTACTGGTGTGATAAATAAGTATGAAACTGGGAAGCCTGTTCTAGGAAGTGGGGTAAATGCCAAGTTTAACAAAAAAAAAAAAATGTAAAGGCTAAAATAGGTTTAATAACAACAGTAACAACGTTAGGGTTATTTGCTCTCCATTAGAATAAGTCATAGTGTCCTTGCTGATGAGTGAATATACCTGGCAAAATCTGCCCCCAATAGTACCAAATATCCTCCCCTGCATGGTTTTCAGAGACCAATTTGTTATGAAGACAAGAAATGGGAAGTCAGAAAAAAAAAGATCTTTTTCTCTGAGATTCAGGCCCATCACATAGGTATGAAGGAAAAATTATTTGTTCAATCTCTTCTGCATGCCAGGCACTGTTCTAGGTACTTATACATGCATTATTTGATGGAATCGTCTCAGTAAAATCAACAGTTGGTTCTTATAATTCTCTTATTACATATGGGAAAACTGAGGTTTTGAAAGGCCACACACAGCCACTAGACAATGGATATGAAACAGTTGTACATTAAAATTATTGAGCTGCTGCAGCTAGAAATGATATTTAATAGCATTAAACAAGAAGTGACAAAGTACTCATATGGCTTCCCAATGTGGTCTCAGTTTTTCACTAAGATACTGATCTGGAAAGTACTATTTCTACTAAAGATAGAAGCATCCCTGCCACCCCACAGCAGAATATACACAAGGACTACAACAACTAGTAGAACTTTTGAAGAACATATTAGAGAAAACTTTCTAGTTTATGGTTAATAAAGATTCCTTAATCAAAGTGAAATTGAGCAAATACTTAAGGCACAGATGGGGAGCTGTATGCTAACAAGTGGTGTGATACAAAGATGCCAACATCCTCATATGAAATGATGAAAGACAAGAACAGCAGGGGATACTACCTCATTAAGAATTAGAACACTCCAGACTCCACCAGGACTGTGGAAATCCTCTCCATCCTCTCACTTATTACTGGGGAAGAATTGAAAATAAATAACAAAATTACTTTGTGCATCATTTATTACTTTGTTATATGTAATTATGCTTAAATTAATCATGTAGTAAACCTTATATTGCCACAGTTTATAATGTGGGTTTAGTCATTCTCTGACTTGAGGAAATATTGCCTTCATAAAACCAAAAGTAACATCCTGCAGGTACCTTGCAGGCTGCGGGCTGAGAAATCCCCAGGATAGAACTTTCAAAAGTCTGGTGCACAAAGTGGACAGAGAAATTCAAGAACACCTCCTTGCAAATGCTGCTGAAGATTTATTTCCCTTTGGCTTTTCTGTTCCATGTTATATACCCACATATTTAAAAGATAGAACAGTGAGTCATTTGATTAAATCCAAAATCCACACACTTTCTGCTATGTCACACTATTATGACACACAACTATTAACTCATGGTAATTACCTATTTCACTTGAACAAGCCAATACAACAATGTGTGGACGTCATAAGTTCTCGTACTAAGAACATAAAAGAGAAATCTGTTATAATATGTAGGGTTCCTTATTACAAAAATTCAAAACCATGGGCCAAATGACATCCTCAGCAACAAGATGATAAAAGTTCTTTCCTAGAAGGAAAATTCCATTGAAAACAAGCACTTCCTACATTCCAGCAGATGACCCATAACAAGAGTATAGAGAATAATTTTCCATAACAAATACTCATAAAACCAATGCTGCTATGTTTCCTGGTCTTTGCCCATTTTGCCTTCATTTTCTAGAAACCAAACAAGTAAAGGGATGTGACTGCTTACACTTCCAGAAGGAGAACAGAAAGTGAGTGATTTTGGCTCACTTTTGTTCTACCATCAACAGGCAGTTACCTTTCAACCATTCTCACTTCTCATCCCTCACCATGCAAACTTCAGAGTCACCCAGTCTAAATAACTCCTAAACACACCACTAGAAACCCAAACAAAAAAAGAGATAAAGAAAAAAAAATTCAGGGTATTGCTGTTCATGAAAATTTGGAGCTCACCTATAAAAATCCGGGCATCGGTAGATACCATGTTGTCTGTCCTCAGTCCTAAAGGCAGATGTAGCTGGCTCACGTTCAGAAGGCCTCTTCCTTTCCCGCTTTCACATTCCATCAGCCAGCTGCAGCTTACTTGACCAATATTATCTTCCTTGCAATTCATATAAACCCTCTGCAAGCCCCCTCACCCCACCCACCCTGCCAGACTATTATTATGTTCATCCTCTCCTCACAGCCTGTCCTCACTCCCTGGGGTGCCCACTTCCTCTTCTCCTTAGTTCCCCCAGATCCCTCCCCAGTACCCAATCTAGGTTCAACCCTTGCCAGATAATTTCATTCAAGCACACTAGTTTCTTTCTGCCCCAGAATTCTAGAGTTCTCACCACTTAGCCTCACAGAATTAAGAAGTTAAATCTTTCTAGTTGCTTCATTTGTGTCTTTTCATCTGGATTAAAAATCCATGTCTTAGAATTCCTTGGCACACCCTCCTCTCAATCAGGGTACTTAAAACCAAACAGCTGCCAACATTTCCCACAATTCCATGTACAGTAATTCTAGAAATCTAAGAAATATATTTGGAAATTCCACTATAATTTTAAAATCCAAGTATCTCACAGCATTCCTAAGCATGGAATTTGTTGGATCTGTTGCCTAATTAATGCTCTTATATGGATCTTTTGCTGCACCTCCATGCTACCTCCTCCATTTAATTTCCTCCTCTCCTTGCTCCCACGGCTTTTTGAGCTAGCGGCAGTAGAGCACTCATCACATCCTATTATGTCAGAATCAGAATCACCTAGGGGTAAAAAATGAAAGCTCCTGTATGAAGGGCAGTGATAAAGTATTACTCGTTTTTATACTCAATCTCCCTTTCAATAGATAGATACAAGTAGATATCGATGATAGATAGATAATAGATAGATGATAGATAATAGATAGACAATATATATATAATAGATATTTACATACACATATATTATGAGATATATATGTATGTGTATTTAAAACATGGTGTATGTGTTTATATATAAAACGTGATATATAGTTATGTATAAAAACATGGGATGCATATGTATTCATTTATTTATTTGAGTCACTAAATGTTTGTCAAATGACCAGCACAGTGTTAAAGCCAGTAAAATAAAGCTCAGAAATGTTCTAGCTTCACCTTGTACTCTGTGTATGGAGAAAAATCAAACCTAGAGAAATTAATTTTTTCAAGACTATACTTGGTAGAAACAGGATATAAGTTTGAGAGGCAGCTATCAAACTTTATCATAAATTCCACAGGAAAACAGCATAAATATTTCCATTGAGGCAGAAAGAGATTGCAGCTAGACAGCAATGCTGAAATAGAAAATTTCACCATTTGGGGTTCCAGAGGCAAATATGCTCTGCACAATGAGGACTGTCTACAATTGGAATAGCTCACATGGCCCTTGTACTATCAGCATGAAAATGTCCTTCTATGTTAGGGCGAAAACTTCAGATTCCTCTACATCACCTCAGAGCCACCTCATCTGAATCTCTGGGCTGGGCCCCAGAATCCACATTTCCTCAGGGTTCCCAGTTGATTCTCTGCACAGCATAATTTGAGGACCACTGCACTGGACTTGAGAGTCTCATCCCCAATAAGAGAGAAAACTCGAAGTCAGTCACTGACCATTAGGTTTAACCAAGGAATCCAATTTTCTTTACTTAATCTATATTAAAAAAAAAACACTTCTCACCTAAGTACCTCAAGACTCTCCACCAAATAAACACCACTCTCTTAAAAATAGCTGGCCCTTTGCTCAAAGTGAAGGAAAAAAGAATCATGTGTGGCTTTCTGGAGATGGCCTCGTCCCAATTCTTTATGTCTACCTAGAGCTGTGGTCTCCCTCCTTCCTGACCTCCATCTTCCTCCTCATTCCTTCCCTTCCTCTTTTTTTTTTCCTTTTACTGCCACTTCTCTTCCCTAATGTGGTCCCTGAATCAGCTGTAATCAGTATCAGCATTACCTGGGAACTCATTTAAAATACGAATCTTTGGGCCCTCTCCAGACCTACAGAATCAGAAACTCTGGGGGTGGGGCCCAGCGCTGGTTTAACAGGCCTTCCAGGTGATCCTGGTGCCAACTAAAGTTTGAGAACCACTGTCCTAGAGGAACACTGGTAGACAAAGACCTTCTACCAGCCCTTCTCAAGCCTGATCCTTCTACTTCTTGAAGAAATAGGAAGAGGTAAATCATAGCCTGAGCAAGGGAGACCCAAGGCCATCTGCCCTGACAAGTCCATCTGCAATATTTCACAGAGTTGACTTTTATAACGAAGTTTATCCTGAGTGACAAATTTGATACTCTTTAAACATCAACTGATAATCATACCAATATATTAAAGAGCAAGGTAACACAGTAGGCCTGGTAGGGCACACAAATAAACATAACACCAACTGGCTTTTAAAGGTTGTATCTGTATACTAAAGCTAATCAAAGGGGAAGGAGGGCCAGGGGAAGGAATAGTTTAACTTAACCAAAATTGTTTATTTTAATGACTCGTTTGATTAAAATCCTACAACCAGTTTCTAAGCACTAGCTTTCAAATTAACCAGTTGTTTGAATAAAATTGCGAATTTTCTTTCTTTCCCTCAAGATAGGCTCATGTGGTACCACTTGAAATCAATGACTAAAGAAATGTTTAATAGTATCTGCCCATCATTAAATTATTACCATTAAATAGAAGTTTAAAAAGAAAACAAAACTTAGTGTTTTTTTCCTACTAATGCATGTAGGGTTACAATGTTACAAGTTACATTTCTAAACCAAAAAATGCATAAGGAAGTGAAGTATATATAGAAAATTCATCTCTAAAAGCACACTACCCACCAGTGGCTACCTAATTTAGCAGAATATATTACCTCTATGCTTCATAAATCTTAATTAAAGTCGTTAGTTTTCCTATTATGTGATCGAGAAATGCCCCATTAAAGTTAAACAGTTTCTACAAGTAATTATACATATATACACTTTAAAATTGCTTCACACATACTGGAAACATTGTCTGCTAAATCAAAAACTTGCAGAATTTCATTAATGCAAGATTTTTTTTATCTCCCAAAAGTCAAATGTGTCCCAAAGGAACCAGTATACTCAATGTTGGCTTCTTATAATACAATTTAATGCTCACAAACACAACTAAAGTATTTAAACATTTACAGGGGTTGTCATAAATGCTTTTCTTATTTTTGATCAAATTCAACCTTACACTTAATACAGTTAACTGTAGTTATTTAATTTAAAAACTTGCGATTCCAACCTCAAAAATTTATAACAATATAAATGCAGTTACTTGGCTATAGGATACGTATACTACGGGGACTCCATTCTTCAATATGAAACACACATGCCAAAACCAGAGAGGGGATATTTTTTAAAGTAGACGTTATTTTAAATAACTGTTGGCACATTGAAAAAAATCTTCGAATCCCAATTGAAAAATAGATCTCTTTTATTCATATAGTCATTTTAATCAGACACTAGCTCACCAATAATTATAATGATGATGCTTTGTTTCTATTTCTGTTTCTTTTGAAAAATAATACAAGATAAGCTGATGACTTAGTTAATTGAAGATAATTATGTTACTCAGGGTATTCTAGCCATCCTAATAAATGAATGGAAAGCATTATTGATAATCTCTCCATTTTCTCAGAAAATGTAATTACTTTAATTCATTAAAATGTTACATGTAGCTCTGTAATATTTTACTTCTAAACACTGAACAAGCACAGTCTTCAGAAACAGTGTAACTGGCCTTAGGAAAAAAAAAACCACTTCAGTGCAAACTGTTGTGCCAAGAGCTTACCATTCTAGGGCATGTTGATGAGCACATGCACAGAACACAAAAAGACAAGAGAAGCAAGGCCACAGCAGCCCAGGCAGTGATGGATAACTCCTGATCCAGGGGAATGTAATATCTCTCAGGGACAAGAGTATATTATTAATTGAAATCCTTGTTTAGTTCCTCCTTGCAGACCACTATATAATTGCATCTCTACCTTGAAAACTATTTTCAGCAGAATTCATAACGAGTAAAATATCTTCAAAAAGTTAAGAAGGAAATCTGTTTCACTTACATGTGATTATTTTGAAATATACATGTTACAGGGTCACTGAATCCTTATGCCCATTACCATACATAGAACACTAAATAAAGACCTGTATATTACCCTACAGCACAATTAAAATGCCATTGGACAAAAAATTAAAACCTAAAATAATTTAAAACTAAAAATGACAAAATTAATTAGTCTTTCCACTTAGCAACAAATGTAAATGAGCACAGTGTATTCTTATATTAAATATAAACTTTTCAATATAAATGTCTTACAGTTATAAATACCTTAATTTAATGAAATGCATCTTCTTTGGTGACTGTATTTTATGAATATAAATTGGACTAGTCAAACACATTAGCATTTGTTTCTTATTCAAGTAGAGCATATCAAATCACGCTAGTTGAAAAAGAAAATGTTTCCTAGGAAAATGAAAGTTTTGTGTGTGGGGGGTGGGGGTGGGGTTGGGGAATGCTTCCAAACTAGGGTAAAGGAGAGATCCAATATCTCACTGAACTTCAGCCTGACGTGGAAACGTCACATTCCCGAAAATCTCGATCTTATCAAAGTGTAAGACTAAGTAAAATAGAAGACAGGGACATGTTAGGAGGTGTTCAGCACAGGTCTAAAAAGATAGGCATGGTAATAATCCAATTCACTAATAAACTGGATAAGGAGCAGGGTGAGAAACTTAACAACCAGTCACACTAAATGACAGCACAGAGGGCAAAGAGGTGTGGAAACTGAGAAGATAGACTTCCAAGTCTTTTCCTGAAAGTGCTTAGATTTTGAGGAGAGTCCAATATTGCCTGACAAAAGGGTCTTTGTGCAACAACTCCAGGGAGGTGAAGGAGAGCTGCTCAGGAAAACCAATGAAGACAGGTCTCGCCTTGTACACAGAACACATGGAGAACTCTGAATCACGTGGCCTGCAGAAAGGACAATAATGTACTGCTAAACGCATGACACCATATTCAGGCAACATCCGTGTGGGCACAGGCCAGATGTCTTTTTAAAAAATCATGTTAAGCTTTTCTCTTTCAAAAAACATAATAAGCAAATAACACAGGCTATGATTTCAAATTGCATCAGTAGTCTCAGACAAGTCCCCAGACATTTGACCTCTCCAAGTGACCCACACAGAACAATCCCTCTGGCTGGCAGGGGCTCTCATTCTGAGTTCTGGGTGAAGTTGGCCAAACAGTCCAAGACGCTCTATCTACACTTATAGCCTTAACACCCCATAGTTCCAATCTCCGAATGATGAACTAGGAGCCTGCCATCATTAAAGGAAGCCTGGAGACAGAAAGAGAGAGGCTGGCAATTTTAAGTAGAGAAATACCCATGCAACATGGGTAGTGGTGCTTTATTTATCCAAATCGAGGATATCTAAAAAAACAACAACAACAACAACAACTTAGGCTGGAAATCACATAAAATCATCAGATAATTGGTGTTTCCAGCTCTAGCCAGAATTGCCCAAGTTCTTGCCCTTGAAGGAAACCATAAATAAGAGAAAAACACTTGTATTAACCTTTCCAGAAGTCCAAAATATAGTTGCCTATTCACTAGCACAAAAATATTAAAAGGTCCTTGGTAAAGGGACAAAGAGCTTATTTTTTCTTTGCCCATTTCTAATTGCTTGGCTATCTGAAAATATCTTAAATTATCTGAAAATAATTTAAGTGTTTAAAAGTATCCAGTGAACAAACAATATTCTTGAATAAACTAGACAATTAAATTTTAAATTAGCATTAGACGCAACTTTATCTGAAATGGCATCTTTTCAGCTGTAATTTCTATCATATAAAATAAACGGCCAGTTATAAAACCAACCAAAAGTTTCTCAAAAGTTATTCATCTGCCAGTAAAACAAATGAAAAAGTTTTAATCTCATAAAAGAATCAAAAAAAAAATGGAGGGGAGGGGGGCAGGGAGGCAGAAGTAAAGGATGGAATTAAAAGTATCTTCCTAGAGCACAGCCAAAATAGCCTTGTGTCAGAGACAGAAGCATGGTTTTGAATTTCACCTCCACCTTGAACTAGCCACAGGACCCTTAGTTATAGATTCTTCATTCATAAAACAGAGGTAATGATATTTTTCATCAGAGTATAGCATGAAAAACCATTCATACACTGGCTGGTGTATAATAAATTCTTAAGTATTATTTATTGATGTTATTATTATCATGAGTTAATGGATCAGATTAACTAGCAAAGGGAAGGGTATTAAGAATATAGGAGACAAAAACAGACTTAAATGAACTGAATGGGGAAAAAGTATGGGAATAGGCATTCTTGCCTGATGGACACAGACTTATGAAGTCAGATTCTACTTCCATCATTCAGGGCATTGATAAAATTGTTCAACCTAGTCCTCACACTGTAAGTGTAATTTTACCTAACTGAAACACAAGTGAGCTACAATTATAGTGGAGAACCCTACATGCATCCTTGTAAGCCAAAGTTACAGTGTGTCCCATGGAACCTACTGATGAAAAATACAAAATAAGAACAGGTTATTAGATACTTAATTTTTAAATGGGAATAGGTTGTTTCCCAGTATAAGCTTCATGAAGATGTTCTATTATATGAACAACTCTTTCATTGGGCATAGTTGGAGAAATGGCTTAGGTGATCAGATGCTTTATTACATAAATTAGCAACTTGCAAAAAAAAAAGAAAAAGGAAAATAAACCAGTCAACTAAAAGACTCATAATTAACACAATGCCAGTTGAGATTTATTTTACAGATATATAATATTCTGCATAACTACCTCTTAACTTACAATGAAATAAAATAAAAATTGAGATTTAATATCAACTCATAGCAAATTATAAATGCTAAACCAAGCAAAAATAGAAGAGACAGTCAAGAATTATTCAACTCTCATTTTTGAAGGAAAAAAAGAGGATTTAAATACATAACAGAGGCAGGAAAGGAGGCATGATTTCTACAAATCATTCATATGAACACATATCCCTAAAATGTACAAGTATCATTTAGATGTCCAAAAACAAGAAACACCGGTTACCCAGAGGCCGTGATAACTTTCTCCATAAGAGGAACCAGGTCTGCAAAAGGCTTAGAAGTTAGTAGACTCAGACCCACTCCAGGAAACTCTGCTGGTGTTTCCATTATAAACCGCATTTCAGGAGTTTACAAGTTGAATGTTTTTAAAACATATTGGGTTTATAATGAGCTCACACATTCTTAAAATGTTCTTTTTGCTCTCCTTTAAAAAGTATGGCCACTTTTGTGAACAAATCATAAACAAAATTTCAGGTGATTTTTTTTGGCTGAGTTCCAAAACACAATGGCTAAATGTTTAAATAGGGTAAAAGGACTAATTATTTTCTTCATTTGGAAACTAGAGTAGAAAGGCCAGCCTCAGAAATATTCTACAGTACTTCTGTTTTAAAACGTTCTTCTGCAATATTTTCATTCAGTGGTTCAGGATCCTAGCACTACAGCTAGGAATATGCAATCAAACTTCAAAAACTCCATTTTTACATCTGGAGATTTATGCAATAATCGCTCCAGCATTAGACTTTTCTGAAGTTATTAGTGGTCAAAATTACATGTACCATGAAAGCCAGGAAGACTCTCAGAATGGAGCTAAAAGCCAGGTGGCAGGGCACCTACACTGAGGTGCCGCCACAAACCCCAAATTCAAACCAACCTTGGAGTTTTACAAGTCCTTGCCCTGTGCCAACCCCCAGCTTAAAATAGTCCAGGGCAAAGCTCTGCAGGGAACTGAGTTGATGAGTAGGTTAGGGCTTAAAACCATTCCTTTTAAAACCCAAAAAAAAAAAAAAAAAACCCTCTGGTGGTTCTGCCAAATATAAAACTACTCTCCACAGCAGTCCCTAACACCTTGAGGGTTTATAAAAGAGGAAAGCAGCAGAGCCGCCAAAGCCAGGGATGCTTCGTTCCCACAAGGAATGGATTGTTGTGCATAATTTACCAGGCCTTTCACAAGGCAGTTTTGGACAGTGTGGCACCGTTGAGCTCCAGAACAATTGTCCTGCACCAGACTAGGAAAAACACCTGGATAGGAGGCAGCTCGCTGCTCAGCTCTCACCACGCTTTGACCTGGGTGCCAAGTCCCTAATAAAAAAAGTGTTTTCACTGAGCCTATGAATTGACAAAACTTCCCCTATTCACAGAACAGCTTTTCATCCTCAGGCTCCTATCATAAACAGAAGACTTGAAAAGCAACCCCCTTCCAAAAAGAAGAGAGTCAGATCCACTCGCATGTTTGGCCACATGAACTTTCTCTAAATTGCAAATATGCAAAATACATGAATGATACTGATTAAAACCACACAAATTCCAACATCTAATTGATAATATTCCACATGTAGTTTAAAGGTCAAAAACGCATATTTATTGACAGGGGCAGACTTTTCCATCTGTTTCTGATCTTTATCCACAATTTGGTCATTGGCCTCAAAAGAAAAATCCTCTGCTAATAATAAATGAAATGAAATTTACACTTTCCTCTAAATACAATCCCACCTTCAAGAAGTTTGTACAATTGCCTTTTTTCTTCAGGCAAATTTCCTTTAGAGAAAGGCAAGTGATACAGGGGGAACGGGGCAGCTGGAAGGAGAAAAGTGTTAATGAGCAGTTGTGTGTAAGTATGAGGAATATTTCCCTGTAACGCAGCTTAAATTAAGTGAGCTTTGAATGATTTAAATATATGAGCAATTAGGAAAAATCTCTCTCTCTCTCTCTCTCTCTCTCTCTCTCTCTCTCTCTCTCTCTCTCACACACACACACACACACACACACACACACACACACACACACACACTCCAGCTCCCCCGAGGGTAGGCTGAAGAATATAGTTTGAAACCCACCAATTTAGTTCATACCTCTCATTTCACAGATGAAAAACTTGAGGAGTAGAGAGGTTAAGTGACTGGCCCAAGGTCATACTTTGTTAATGACCTGCTGGAAAAACAACTCTGGCTGGGACTGCTTTGCATGTGTGCCCTTGAGCCCTGTGAAGGCAGCCAGGCAGAAAACTGGACTGGAGGACCAGACTTCTGCAGGGAAGAGCAGTGAGAGGGCGGAGATACAGCACTGAGGACACAGGGAACCATGGCGATGTCCCAGACCGGGGCCGGCAAAAATCCGGGCTGGGAATTGTTTCCTCAATGCCACCAAAAGCAAGAACCTTGACAGAGCTGTCCGATAAAAGGGCCCTTCAGCATTTTAAGAGACACAAGAGGGACTTGCAACGGACCCTTCCATGAACTGCCCACTAGAAGTTGAAATAGTAACAGAGAAATCTCTCAGCCTCTAAAAATGAACACATTATGACAGAAAATGAAGCTGCAGGACATTGAGGTGATAGAAACTACTCTTCGGGCCCCATACAGCCCCACCTCCCATCCTATCATGAATCATCTTTAATACAGAATGAAATTAGTATCTGCTCTGCTTGGTATTATCTAACCAGCAAAAGTAGAGATGCTGGTCTTTTAATTATAGGTACTCACTGAGAAGCACATATAAATTCCCAGAGGCAACATGATAAGGATGAAAGTCAGAAACTCTGAGTGAGAACGTTAGCCAATTGCAGAAATGCCTAAAAGATAGCCTGGCTCTCAGATTCCCAGACACACAGGTAGCATTCAAGCAAAGAAGATGACATATGACATGGTAGATGCTGCCACATAACTTCCAGCCAGTGGACCTCAAGAAACAATTAAGCACTAGACAGAATAAGTTTAGTCCTACCTCTAAAAAACAGACCTTTTCAGCTATGTTATGACAGCTACCATGTCCTTTAAGCTTTATTAGAACTAAAAGGAAAAACAGGCATAGTTTTTTACACGGGGACACAGGCTAGCTTTTATTCTTTTCTCTGTAGGCATGCGGTAATAGGCATTGACTCTACAAGAGAGATGAAGTAACCAAATTTCTTCTATATCACAGAAATGAGGAGCAGGAATCTTGTTAGGCCCGGGTGCTACAATTAAAACAAGTCAATGCTAGAACATGCCAGTTTTTGCTAGACAATAAGAGTGAGCAAGACAAAAGGAGTCCCCATAGGAAGAAGGGTAGGTGGTGATGAGGAAGGAAGAAGAGGAGGAGAATGAAAAGAATGCTGTGTGATCAGGTGAAGAAAGAGTACCAGTAAGAACTGGTCCAGGTTACTCTAAGATGCCCATGAACTCTACTATTGACTGGTGTTCTGGAACGCTATACTTCTTTTCCTAGAAATTATCACTTACCCTGAAGTTTACCCAGTTTTTTCAAGCAGAAGCTATGGATATCATGTGGTAAGTAACCATGATAAATGAGGTTTTATAAGTGACAGTGCACTTGATGACACAAGGAAAAGTGAAGTTCGTTAATTCCTCCAAATCTTTCTATAAAGAAACCAGAGCAACCTGAAAAGGTGAACATTTTCAAACAGGTGACAGTTGACTGGTAGGACCAGTTTGGGGATCGGGGGAAGATGATTTAACCTGGCCACTAAGCAGATGCCTTCAGGTTAATATTTAATGTATTACATGTAGTATTAACCTAGATTAGAAATGAAACAATATATAGTTTTAAACAACATACATGTTGATACGTTACTATACACCAGCCTACAATATTTGGTGCTTTTAATATTTTAGATGTAGTAGTTAGCATACAGGCAAAACTGCTATAACAAAGAGACCCCAAAATTCAATGGCTTAAGCGAGAGAAAAGTCTGTTTCTTTCTCATGTAACAAAACAAAGAGAGGCAGGCAACCCCAGGAAGGTAGGCAGCTCTGATCTACCAGGTCATTCAAGGTTCCGGATTCCTCCAAGCTTGTTGCTCTGCCATTTCTTAGGGTGTTGTTCTCATCTATACAGTCAGAGCTGACTCACTACCATCAATCTACTTTCCCACCCACTGGAAAGGAGAAAAGAGGAAAAGGTGGGCAGGCAGCTTCCTTTTTCTAAATTGCATATCATTTAAACATAATTCTGCTCACATTCCAATGGTATAGCCATATTTAATTCAAAGGTAGGCTAGAGATGTAACTTATAGCTGGACGGCCATATGCTTAGCCAAGGTTCAGTGGTTGTGTTATTTTAAATGGAGAGAAAAGAGAAAGAGATACTGGGAGGCAGTTTGCAGTCTCTGTCATTTTGCCTCATCCAACCCTTTCAATAATCCTATATTATAACACTTTCTTTAATGAACAATGCATCTGAGGCTGTCTACAATTTGCCCAAGGCAGGAAGTTGCCCAGGTGGAATTCAAACTCAGATCCATCTGCCTCGAAACCCATCTTCATTTTATTATTCCATGTACCATGTACCCAATTAATCTTACTCCAACAGACAAGGCACATAATAAAGAGTAAAATTCATGCCATGTGGCCTTTTCTTAAAGCCAATGTCTTTTAAGAAAATACCAACACCAACAGAAAGATTTTTATAAGAAAAAGAATGTCAGAAACTCCTTTTAAGAAAATAAAAAGTTGAAGGGAGAGGAAAATTGCAAGGTATTTATTAAAATACCACTATAAAAGACACTTGAAAGAATGGATTACTTTTCCTACCACTATAAGGCAATCTATTTTGGTGGTGTCGACCATGAATTGTATTGATAAGAATAAAAGGGCTCATATGGAACAACTTTCTTATTATTTAATATCCAAAATAAGCTGCTGCAGGACAATCTAAAACAGCAATAGCCTGGTTTGTGGAGCTGGTGTGGTGTACAAACACACACACACACACACACACACACACACACACCTTTATAAAAGAGCATCACTGCACCCTACTAACCTTAAATTCCTAAACACCTGAATGGATCTACATCATGAGATAAATACTTATAGAATAAAAATGTACAATCCTGCACATACATTAAATTTGCGTAAGCACTTTCAAGAAAGAGAAGCTCTGCTTGGGGTTGGGTTTTCCCTCCTTTCTGTCTCTCAAATCAAGAGATATATTTTATAATCTACAGCTAGCTCACTGGCAAATCTCCATTCTTTTCAACCTGACAGACTGTTTGTCAGTTAAACTCCCCTTGTCATGTATCCCTACCACTGCCGACTCATGCACGGAGACCTTCACTTTTACTGCTACCACTTGCACCCTATGCAACCTTTGTCATTGATCACTGATCCGATCCAGTGCCCACATGTTCTTCAAGTGCCTACACAAGTAATGAGGTACTTGTGGTGTAAAATTAAACTGTCAACTGTCAGCGATTGATAACCACAGTGAGAGCTGACCTAGAACACCTGCACCAGTGGCCAAGACAGGTGTGACATGTTTGATCGCTGAGGCCTGCTAGTCAGTCTGACCCAGTGCTGTCCCTCCATGGACTTTCCTTGCGTTTTAGCCTCCCAGTTTTCCTGCGTCCACAGTAAGCATCCCCAGGTTGCAGAAACCACTCTCACAGCCAATTCGGGCAGCTGGTCAAAGCAGCCATGAAACAGATCTGAAGTCAGCAGGTTGGTTTGAAAGGAATATGGCCTAGAGATTTTCAAAGGTGGCATCTGGAGTCAGCCTAGTGTTTTTCTCCCACACACCCCCAGATCCCCACTGAGAGCTGGAGTTGGTGGCAGGCTTCACACACGCCACCTCCCCTCGATTGGAGTTTCTAGGCATGTGCCAGCGCCTGGCAGAAGGGCCTTCCCTTCAGGGCAGGCACCCGGCAGTCATTAAGAGTCTGGTGAAAGAATGAAGCAGTCCTAATGGAACTGCCTTATGGCTCTGAACATTCGCTTGAAGGCATTTAAGTTGAACTGGCTCGTATTCTATTAAAGCACCATAAATGCAAGCTTTCCCTACTCATATGTAATTGAATAACCAGCACAAAGAAAAAAACATGTTCTGCTCTGGCTATAATTGTTTTTAGTCAGAGTTGTTGCATAGTATTTAAGCAAAGTTTTTATTTAAGTTTCATTATTTAAATGTGAGAGATTTTTTTTTAACCTTAAACAAAAACTGCACTTAAATACCTAAAACATCTTTTGTGAAAAATCTGAGAAGTGTGTTGGGATTCCCATCCCATTCCACAATCCCCCGCACCACCAAACAGTTGCACTATATTAAGTTCATGTGATGAGAAGATAAAAATCTATTAACTTTCTGCTGACCTTATCGACACAGGACTCTCTGCAGACATTACAAAAGCCATATCTCTTCTGACTTTTACGTCCAGAACCTCATGCTCCAAAGTCCCAAACCAAATGTAAAATCTTCACGATGAGTGAAACCCTGACACCAATTCAGATTCCGGGCTTGCTAGCCTGCAGTTGATGGAGGCTCCTCTGGGGCACAGAGGCTGGCCTTGACTTTGCATTTGACTTGAGGGCTTTTTTTTTTTTTTTTTTTTTTTTTTTTTGCCATATGCTACCGGGGACTCTGAATCAAAACTATTTCACGAGGACCATATGTTACTAAAAGCACGTGATGAAAAGTGAATGGCAAGAAGTTGCCCCATATCACTGGGTGATGTATTACAAACATAATTAAATCTGAGTAATGTACAGTGTTATTTCAGTTAATCATTTCTTTTTTCAATTTAAGCAAGGAAAACAGCCTAATCTACAAACGATATACTAAAGTCAAGATAAGCAAAAGCAAATTGCTGGGAAAGGAATAAAACAAGAGCTGTACAGCCTTGTTTAAGCTTCTGTAAAAGGTCTTGGGATATTTGAGACCTATCGGTAGGAAGGTAACAATGAGAGTATATGCAAATAAGCAGTCTGAAACACTACTCATTTTCCTTTCAGATCAACAATGAATTGAGACCAACCTCACTCATAAACAAGCGGCAAGTCAAAAGATCACCTCTATGTTGGTTGTTTGGAATTCAAGAGTATGTTTTCCCACAGAAATTTTGTTATTGATAGCCAATAGGTTCCCAAGCTAGCCCATGAAGACCTCTTAAGCTTAGTCGTCTCTGAAGTTTGGCATTTCTACACTACCTTTATGGCACTACTTGGAGGAAGGATAGAGAATGCTTTGAATTCAACTCGATTCAATACAGTTATTTGGTCTCTACAATATTTTCCCAGAATGTACTGGTTACTACATTTCCCCAGGGAGTATCCCAATTTCCTCTCTTCCCACATTCCCCTAGCTAGAAGAACTCACTTTCTATTCTGAACCCTCCGAACATTTTATCTTTACTCTCTTAAATCTCTTTCTTCCTGAACTACAGGTATTTGTGAACTGAGCTTAACTACTTACCGGTAACTTATTTTTATATTTCCCATATCCTACTTCCAAGCCCTGAATTTGGCAGGTTCTCAGTTCATATATGTGAATGTATTATTGATAAATAAAGGAATTCCATAAACTAAGTTGCCAAATATATTTCTTTCTTCATCAGCAGTACGGGGAATGATAGGATTTGATTGAGGAAAACAGAAAAAGTATAACAACGACGGTGATGACGATGAGGATGAGGATAATCATAGCAAATGATATTTACTATGTGTTTACACTGGCCTCAGAATCTTACAAGTATTGATTAACTTACTCCTGACAACAACTCTGTGTGGCAAATAAAATGTATATCCATTCTCATTTTACAGATGGGAATACTGAGTACAAAAACATTAAGCAAGATTCCCAAGCTCATGCAAACAGAATAACAGATATTTCTGAACACCTGATACAGTGTATTAGCTATGTGCATGTGCTTAAGAGGGATACCTCCAGATGTTTCTCCATGCTACAAAGCTGCTTTTTGCTTTTCTGATCTACCTTAAAGAAGGGATTTCTCAGGGAATATATTCCACAGTTATTTCTTTGGTTTTCATTCGTGAACCTAAATAAAAGCTCTGTGAGAGCAAAAACCTTGTCAGTCTCATTCACAATATCCCCAGCCTCGGCAACAGATGCATTCTGGATGGATAAGTGAAAGAATCTGCTTGTGGTGAGGGGACTCTGGACTCGGGTTCCCTCTGAGAGTTTCAGGGTATATTGGTCCTATGGGGAGAGAGAGCTTTCCGAACTTGCCCTATGATAAGAATCACCTGTGGCACTTGATAAACATCCCTCTCCCTGGAGATTCTGAGTCAGCGACCTGAGGAGAGGCCCTGGAATCTGTTTTTGTTGACGTGTGGCTACTGTGGGTTGAGACAGATGCTTCAGGTGGTTCTAAGCCCCCACCACTGAAAGACATCACTGATGCCATTGGGACATCACTTCCATGGCAGTCACAGGCATTTCAAATTCCCCAAGATTAACAGTCTCTGGCCACTGCCACCTTCTCTTACAGGAACCTGTGCATTATGCTGGATTGCAGTAAGGGATGGGACTTTGCACTTCTACCTCAGCTGACTTTTCTAAATGGGTTCTGTGGATCTCAATCGTACCTACAAAAGCTTTTACTCACACATTTCTCCCCTCGCATCTGCCCTCTCAGAGGGAGCACTGGTGTCTGCTGAGTGAATGAATGAATGATGGGACAAATTCCAACATGGGCAAAACAAGCAAGCCACAGTTGTAAAGAGTGGAAGTGTTTCATAAGACTCAGAATCAGGTCACACACAGTAGCATACTAAAACAAACAATGACAAAATATATTAACACATCTTGTTTCCATTGCTTTCCTTCTGACTTGAAGAGCATTCTTATAACAGCTAATAATTTCTGGGCATCAGAATTATTATGTACATTTTTAAAAATATTTTCTTTCCTTACTCAAAATGGGACAGGTATTGCGACCTCAGAATTTAACGGATTGCTTTAGCCTTACAGACATCACTCCCTTTCTTTTCCTTGTTCTTCCTCTCCCCTATTCCTCCAATCTAATAATCTATGCCCAGAAATCAATAAAGAATATCAATCTTGGTTGGGAATGAAAGTGAAAAACTGAAGTTACTATCTATGATTCTCCAAGAGTCTAGAACTAAGTTTCTAAACTTCGGCACTATTGAAATTTTGAACAAGATGATTGTTGTGGGGTGCTGACCTGTGCATTGTAGAACACTGAGCAGCATCCATGGCCTCTATCAACTAGATGCCAAAAACAACCCACACTCCAGTTATGAGTTATAACAATAAAAAAATATCCCAAACATTGCCAAATGTCCTCCTGGGGATCAAAATCACCCCCAGTTGAAAATCACTAATCTAATCACTTATATGTGGGATATAAACCTAAAAGCAGCAAATGAACAGGACAAACAAACAGAGACTCATGAACATGGACAATGGACTATTGGTTACTGGACGGTAGGGGGTGGGGAAGGAGAGGGGGAAGTAGACAGGGTAAAGGGGATCAAATATAGAGGAGTAGGGAGAGGGTAAAGTGGGTAAAGGGGATCAAATATATGGTAGCCAAAGGAAATTGGATTTTGGATGACAGACACACAATAGAATATATAGATGTCAAATTATAATGTACACCTGAAAATTATATAATTGTGCTAACCAATGTTACTGCAATAAACTTAATTTAAAAAAAAATAAAAGAAAAATAATAAAAGAAAAAAATCACTAATCTAGAAAAGAATTTAAAACAATGTATTTTTTAACTGACAGATTAGCTGATATTTAGGACTTATGTACAAGGATATATTAACTCATAGATTTGCTTGAACATTAAACAAAACTATAAAGATAATTTTCAAAAAAAATATTAATTCAAAAAGATCATGACTACCCTTTTAAGGGTAAAGTCTGATGGATACCTCAAAGAAGCTGGAATGGAATCTAACATAGCTGATATTTTACCAAAAAAAAAAAAAAATTCAATTGGGTGGAGAGCAGGAAGACTAACTAAAATGTCTAATTTTGGCAAAAATACACAAAGTGTAATGCACTTTGCCAACATCTTGCCCTTGGAATTTTTTTATAACTTAAGAGTAGTTATAATCTGTATGTTCTTGGTTCTTATAATCTAAAAATCATCAAAATGCTGTTTTATAAGAGTATCACCTAAACTTTGATGTCTAAGAAGCCCAGGGGCTTCTTTTTATGTGCTTATTTTCTTTTGAACAAGGAAATCGTGTTTTGCCAAAACAGCAAATAGAACTTGAGCCTCAAAAGATTTGAGTTCTGTTTGAAACATAGAACCTATAAATTCTCCACAAGTTTGAAACTTGACAAAATACATACTCTCATCTTCCCTTGGATGAAATCTCTCTTGTCCTATTTTACATTACAGCAAAATCCTGGGTAGATTACTCTAAAAGACAAAGAGCTATAAGGCTGAAAAGAAATTCTGAAACAACACTGATGTGCGTTGGACTGATCAACACAATGCTATCCAAGGTAAGAGAAAATGAGAGAAGTTAAATGAGAAGAAAAGAGAGAAAAGTGGGGAGATCAACTAAGTAACATGGTCTTTGAATTTCCCCAGGACCAAACCCAGCAAGCAAGATATTACATCAAAGTTAAATTGTTTAGATATTAGATGACCTGTCCATTTTTTTCCTTACCATTGATTTCCACAGTACAAAAATATTATTTCAGTGGCAAGGATGTAAACCTTATTCATAACAGGATTTCAACCACATCCTGAGAATGAAGCATCTCTTCAGATAGTGTGCCCTCATTTATATTGAAGGCATGCTGGTTTTATTTGTCAGTGTTTGCTGAAGGGGTCACAATATCAGGAAGCAGGAGATGGCTCATCAAAGCGTCTCTGCAAGCCCCCACTACTCATCAATTAGACAGTACCTTGTTTTTAACATCAGGGCGGAAATGCATCTCCCCTGACCCATTGTTAGAAGCTTCCTTCTGTCTTTAAGCTTTTTGGAAGGAGCACTCAGGACTGGACTTCTTTTTTTCCAATAGGTAATTGTCACTAATTAATGCTCCTGTTGCATACAAGAATGTGGACCTGTGACCCTGAGTAATCTGGGCCTGTATCTCTGGCCAAGGAGCAAGGACACTCTAATCTCCTGACACTACCCACAGGGACTGGGGTCACAGATGCAAGGCTTCCCGCTGGGTTCCTGAGCAGGCCTCACTCTGCTTCAAAGCCAGGGAGTGCAGTGGAGCAGCCTGACTTCAAGGACAGTATGGCATCTGGCCAGTGAATGCTGTCTGATGTGAGGAGCAGGTCTGGAGATCATTCTGCAGAAGCCCAAGCCTTTAGTCTTATTCACTCCATTTGCTGAGCAGCTATCTGTGCCTGGCCCTCTCCTAGGCACTGAAGATAAAATGAATAAAAGAGTCCTTGGTGGAAATAAATTAGAACTGAGCTCAAGTTCAGCCCTTTGCTAAAATTTCCTTTTAAGTATAACTAGACAAGCTAGTATTATTTTCCTTTTTTGAATAGAGTAAAAAAAAAAAATAGTGTTGTGATTTTTTCATTTATAAAAACTGGTGAACTCATATATTCATTAATTCATCTCTTTCCCCTATAAGAGTCTTCATTTACTTTTCCTCTCCCTTGGCCTCCTCTCCTCTCCCTTCCTCCCTCTCTATCTCTCTCTCTGTCTCTCTCTGTCTCTCTCTGTCTCTGTTTGTCTGTCTCTCTCTCTCTCTCTCTCTCTCTCTCTCACACACACACACACTCTCACACACACACACACACACACACACACACACACACACACACACATCAAAGCATGAGAACCTCTGATGAACGTAATACTCAGAATGACTTCAAGATAAAAACATAGCTCTCTCCCATACCCTTAACAAAGCAGTAGATTATTGAGGATGCCCACCCAACATTCTTCCTTCACATAAACAGAGCTTTATATTTTGCTTCTCTTCTAACAGCAAATCTTTCTCCAAAATCAAGGCTAGGGACTACCATTATGTACAAACACCACTAGATTAATTTTGAATCAATAAAGTGATAAGAACAAGTGTCCAATATTTTAAAAAAGGAACTGACTACAAAATAGCTAAACAAAAGGTTTGGCACTTATTTTGTTAAATAGTTTTCACATATTAAATGTTGAATTTATTTAGATAACTCTTTCCCAGTTCCTTTGCAAATGTTTATAACTTGATTTCCATGGTTCAAGAAGATATCACTGCTTGAGAAGTAAGGTACAAGCATGCATTTTATAATCATACAGGCTTAAATGATGGAAACAAATCTATCAGATAATAAGCAATAAGGTTTTCACACCTCTTCTTTTTGGCTTATACTGATATGTGCAACCACTTTAGAAAGACAGCATAGCATAGTGCTTAGGAAGACCCTGGAGTAGGCTGCTAAATCTAAATATTTCCCCTCCACTGAATTGCGCAAGCCATCCAACCTCTCTGTGCCTTGGTTTTCTTATTTGTAAAATGTGGGGTCAATAACCATTGATTAGATAAGTTCCCGTCTCTAAAGTTTTTAGAAAGTTTCTGGCTTATAGTGTAAACACTATACAAGTATAAAGTACTATATACATATTTATAAAATGTATGGGCTCATATCTGACCTTATACTTAAACAAAGGAAAGGCAGGCTAGAGATATGTTAGGAATAGCTGTTACCTTGGCTTGACTTTCTCAATAGCCTGTTATCCACTGTGTTTGGTCTCCCCTAGTCAAGTATAAAGTTAACATAAGAACTCTTCCTTACTTACCACAGGGCCAAGATAGTGCTTATAGAGGGTCCTCAATAAATGTGGGCTGGATGAATGAACACATGAATTTGATTCTTTATTTTGAGAACTAAATGAAAAATTCTTTCTACTAACATTTTTACCACAAGTAGCATTGATATTACTTGTGTATTAGTGGTAAAAAAAAAAATTAATTTGATTGGGAAATTTATAATAAACTCAACATGTCTTGTTCAGTTTTTCTCTATGTTAAAAATAAGGAAACATCCATATAATCACCCCACACACATAACCCAGCAACCGTCCATAGAGGTAGGCTACTTCATACCATTCTATTCATAATCCAGTTGTTTCTGGAGATCCTGATATCAGGGAACTTCATTTGATAGCCAGAAAGCTTTTCATTAGCATCTTAAAAGGTGTAAGTTTTGGGGGGTTTGTTTTTAGTTTCTGTAACTCTAAACGATAAACCCTCCAAAGCTGGTTACTCTACAAAAAGTACCGAGTTAATAGTTGCTCTTTAAAGTAAACACAGGCATTTCTTTGACTAGATACCATCAACTTTAATTTTATTTTTCTCACATACATGTTAATCAAGAACTAAACAGATAATTTCCTTCTGTCACACAGTAATTCCACAGTGGTGGAACAAAGTGTTATCTTAAGTTGCACAAAGCAATTGTTCAATGATTCCTGTTGGTGGCTCCTTTCCAAATCTTCTTGAACGGCCAAGCTTGCTAGCCCTTGAAGCTGGAAAGGGGCTGGAAAGGGGTTGCTGTCGGTCAAGCGCTCAGTGTTGTGGCACATTTGCTGGTTCTCCCCCAGGACCAACTCCTGCTCATGAGGCTGACACCTGACTCATGCTGTCTGTTTGATCACAATTGCTAAGAAACCTCTAAACCTTGAAAGTGTACAAAGGGAGCTGGGAGGCAGCAAGGAAAGCTTCACATCATCCCAGTCCGGTGAATTAAATTATTAGGAAGTTTGGGGAAGAAGGGGTGAGGGGCTTAGAGAAAGAAATTCATTCCTTGAAGCTGAAAAGCAGCACCAATATCAGTCCCTCCTGAAGTCCAAAGAAGTCTACTTCAACACAAGAAAATATTGTTTTACCCTACACTACCCAAACTCTGCAAAAAAAAAAAAAAAAAAAAAAAAAAACTTACTTTATAAAGCCATCCTTTAGAGTTGGGCCAATTAATCTTTTCAGGTAGACTGCCTAAACTCTAAGATATGTTTCCCCATCAACTTCCTCATATAGATGAAATAAGTTTGTTGAACCTCAGATGCATAGAAAACCCTGAGCCCATTTGGGATACCAAAAAGTCAGTGAAATTTAAGAATGGAACTGACTGTAGAACAGCTTGACATTAATAATCAACTCTATCCTCCAATTCCTTATGAGGTTTTGAGGCCTACAATCCAACAGAAAGTAGGGTTATGTTTCCATTTTAATTTTTTCTACCCCCTCTTCTAATACTATCAGCAATTAGTCAACTCCAAAATATATTTTGAAGACAAGGGAATGGCTTGGTAGAGGAATGGGTTCCCCACACCTCGCCAAAAAAAAAAAAAAAAAAAAAAAAAAAAAAAAAAAAAAAAAAAAAAAAAAAAAAAAAAAAAAAAAAAAAAAAAAAAAAAAAAAAAAACACAGACTTTTTCAATTAAAAGACGAAAACAAATAGGAAAAATTAAAAATTTTTTATTTTTATGTGTTTCTGCATTTTTGTAATCTTTATAATAAAAAATGAATTGTTTGCATAATCAGTATAAGTGTGTTTGTGTGTGTGAATATGAACAGGGTGAGATTTGTGTTCTTGACCTGACTTCAGCGTTCACATAAATCATGTGGACATCTTCAGTAGCTGTGGGCGGGGGGACTGAGAGACTGTATTTCTAGTAGGCTCCCAAGTGATGCTCGTGTAGCTGGTCCATAAACTATACTTTGAGTAGCAAGAATGTGGGCTCATCGGGTTAAAAGCTACACCTGGTGTCTTCTCTCATGCTATGCCAAATGAGGTTAAAAACTTCACCTCCAAATTTGAGAGGAAACAAGCAAAGACAGAATTCAAAAGAAGCTATGGTATCAGTGAATTTTTTTTTTCTTTGAATGACTTTGGTCTGTAAAGATGAGACTTATTCCCTACCTCACAGTGGCCAGAATCTAGTGGCTAGTGGGAGGAACAGGACTATTAAGAAGGTGGATTTCATACTTACTTTTGTTCTAGCCTAAGAACTGGTAGCCCACCTGACATCAAAGCTCAGGCTGACCATTTAGAATGTGCAAAGGGTTTCAAGCCCTGAAAGGCTGAACCTTGGACTAGCCCTGGGTCATGTCTCCAAACAATTGTCTCCCCTTTCCCACCTAAAGTGAATACATTTTCATTCTTTCTATCCCTCTCAGGGCCATTACACTGGGCTATTTCCAAGCAGTCTCCTCCAAAGTACTCTTCATTTCATGACTTTCAGACAGACCCTGGGCTTTTCTTCTGTTCCTGCTTAAGTTCCCTTTCCTTCCTATTCAGGGCCATCAAAATGAAACAACTTCATATCTATCATGGCATTTAGTCTTTATATGAGGCCTATGGCTGATTATTAATCCCACTTTAGAAATGAAGAAATTTCAACATAGAAACAACAAGTGACTTGCCTAAGAAGGCCCAACGAATATGTGACAAGACCAGTCTGAACCACACACGTACTTTCCGTTATCTCGTTTACTCTCACTCGCCCTTCAGGTCTTGGCTAAAGTATCCATTCCTCAGGTATGGCAGTGTGGACAAAGCTGGTGAGCTGGGGAACCACAGGTGACCTTAACAGAGAACATGGAGAGACAAGGGAGCAAGAAAGAAGACTGAAGTGGGAAAGAGAGGACCTCCTCCGTGTGTGACATGGTCTTGAGTACCACACTTAGGTACATCGTATGATCATCTAACAAGAAAAGGGAATCACTGAAGACATTTGAGATGATTGTGAATGGGATAGAGGAGTGGCTAGAAGTACAATTCGAGAGAACAAGGAGACTAGATTATTTCATGACTACCTATTAGCTTTTTGTATAATTTGTCACCCTTAACCCATCACTACTTCAGTTCACTTTATCAAAAATAGGATAAAATACAGGTGGTAGCACTAGTTGTTGAACAACTAATAAGTAACCTACAAAGCAGCTGACACTCACTGAAATGTAACTGACCTGAGAACATCAGAATAATTCTGATTTAGTAATATTAATTTACCTTTTGCTTCTCCATTGCATGTGAGACATGTAGCATAAATTAATTCAATATTTGTTCAGTGAATATTGTAATGAAAAATAAATGTGCATTTCTCATAGAAGATAATGTAATCTAACATAAACCATACAGTGGGCTCAAGTATTTTAGTGAAAAGCCACTGTCCTCTCAAGAAAAGATGGTTGTTTCTTCTACTTTGTAGCAGCATTTTTTAAACTGGTTAACTCTCATCTAAACATAAAAGAAGAAAAGAGAAGAAAAAGAAAAAGAGGTCCATTCTTTCTTTAGTTAAGAGATGCAGGTATAAAAACCAAAACCAATCTGAGCCAACAAGAGCTACTAGCCTGCAAAATATGGTGGCATTTTCACAGTTAATTTTGCTGCCATTGTGCCTGAATTTATCGTGGTTTAGAAAAAGTAAATTGCGAGGCTAACACAACCCTAGCTCAGGAGTCCACCAGCGGCGGCGCATCCCCAGTCGGGCTAGATATTTAGTGCCTCTGTGCAGAGAAGGCCGAGCAGAGAGCCAGGGGAGGGATTACTGCTCCATGCTGCCCATAAATCACTTGGAGCACTTCATACAGGTCTACATCTCACAAATAAGGCTGGGCTGGCAATGTGTCACTGCTACACAAAAGGAAGGAGAGACCTAGATGCCTTCGGCCTGCCTGGTACTTCCTCTCCTGTGTGTTCATAAAACACTGAGCACCTTCCCAAGGTTTGCTCTCCGTCTTCTCCCCTCACAATCTCTGCCTTCACTTTACCTGAGGAGAAAATAGGGCATCGGGCATCTACTGATTTTATCAAAAGCAGGTCCCCACCAATTCCTAATGCCAAAGTCACTTCTCGCTTATTACTTAACCAGCACAACACCCACCCTTGCTGATTAACCTTCCCCTGAACTAAAGACAATAAATTAAGTGTCCCCTCCACCCCCAAGTGTCTATTGACTACCAAATAAACATATGGATCACCGTACTTGCCCCTTTCTGCCCAAGAACTTTCAGAATATAGATATCAGATTGCTTTAATTGTTGACAAAAGAAACTTGCTCTCCTTTTTAACACCTGCATAAACCTCTAGAGGGTGCTAGTCATAAACGGGCAGAGGATGAGAACTGTTGGACCCAAAGGCTAAAGTGAAAAACAGCACCCTGGTGTCCCCCTGCGGAACCAGCCCTTCATGTTCTAAGACAGTCATCAACACGATTCCTGAAAACAATAGTGGCTTCTTGTTTAAAATGGAACTGCACCTGCTAGAATAACGTGTCAACAAACAATTGCTTTGTTTTTCATATTAGCCATCCAAGCTGAAGCAATGGGACTTCCTGAAGTGAATACTGGAAGACTTATTCTTAGAAGGGGACAGAATTCTCATTTTAACACAAGGCTCAGAGGGCCCCAGTGATGATCATCTTCCTTCCTTCTTTTGTACTCCCTGGTGTTCATCTTATTTAGTTTTCAACAGGTTTGTTTCCATTGCAACCTCTGGCTTCCAATGCCCACAGTGCCATATTCGGCAAATACACTCATTTCTGCTTCCTATCTGTGAACGATAAAGGGCTTTAATTGCTGTTCCACCATTTCAAACAGTTCTCAGAAGATTCCCCCTCCTCTGTTGAAAATTCCTTGCCAAATGTTCAATCATTGCTAAATCATTCTGCTCTTTCAATTTACTAGTCTAATTATAATGTCTGCTTCCAGCTTTTCTATTGCTATTTGATGCTTGTCCATTGATCGAGTTGGGACACTTCTAAAAGGAGTTATTTTAGTAGAATAAGGTGCTTGGTTGTGATTAAAAGTATTTTAACTGATTCGGCCAAGGTCGTCTCCATGGGCTCAGGAAGTAACCACAGCCAAAATACTCTAGTGGGGTAAAATATGAAAGTCTGAGAATACCTATTATTACCTTTATCAAGGTGCAGCCAGACACCAGGCATATGGGAGCAAGCAAAGGCCTCCTACACCATAGATTTAGTGCTAGCTAGACCAGTGCTAGCAATAAGTCTTAATAAGAACTTGCAGTCTAATTGTTTTTTGTTTGTTTGTTTGTTTGTTTGTTTGTTTGTTTAAAGAATCTTTGTTTTCTCTTCTGTGGAAGAGAAAATAGAATACGTGTTTTTATGCTATTTTGAAAATGACAAACAGAGACTGATACAGGAGAAAAGGTGCAGGGTTTAAAATCTTAATTCACAGAGCTGTGTGATCTTAGAAAAGTCACTCCACCTCTCTGAATCTCAAATTCCAAATCAAATGACTGATGCTGTGAGCTAGCTGCTTTCTAAATTCATTTTCATCTTAGAAAGTCTAGGATATCTGCTCTAGCTAAAATCTAGCCTTGTAAAAGAATTAAAATAGATAAAATAGCCCAGAACATCAGATAGTTTTGAGGAATTATCCTGTTAATTTGAAACTTTACTCTATTTGACATTTCTTAACTTATTAATTGAGCATTTACTTAAGTTGTCAGACTTCAATTTCCTAATCTATAGAATGGGCATATAAATAGGACTTACTTCATTGAATTGTTGTAAGAATTAGGTGTATTAAGTGTCTCTAGAACAATGCTTGGCATGTAGTAAATACACCATAGATATTAGCAATCAGTAGTCACAATAATAGTAGTTGTTGTGAAATAGCTGTTCGATTTACTTGATTGTTTACAAATGTCTTTGAAAAATAAATAAGCTCAGATAGAAGTTGTTTACTGTGTTCTCCTCAGATTGCTTATAAATAGGTGCCTAGAGCATCTGCAGTGCTAAATCTGTACTATCACTGTTGGCCACCACTATTACCTGCTGACATTAACAAATCCAACAAGAAGAAACTTCCTTAAAACTGACAGGAGATGGGACAGATGCTATCAAAGTTTAAAAGGTGACAATTTGTGCTTCAAGCACTCCAGACTCTACTTCTCCATACTAAATACTTTGAGCTGTCACAAAGATGCCAACAGATCTCCCACAGCTTCTGCCAATAGTCAGTTCATTCTTAAAAGAAAGGAGTTAGACTAACCTCACTTCTAGCCATAAGACTATGTATCAAAAACCCTGATTCTCTGTGGGCTATATGCTAAAAGAGAATATTTTCAGACTAAGCAAAAGTAGACAGCTCTGTTACTGATACCATTTGTGGCATCCACCCCAATAAATTTCATAAATCATATCAACTTCCACCTATGTGCAAAGATTATATCATCATATTCTTGAGACATTTTTATCAGAATAAATAAATTAACTAAATATCAGTGGGAGTTAATCTGATTAAATGACTTTTACCTTTTATGGAACTCCTATTGTGTGCACTGCACTGGCTCCAGAGTTTCAAAGATAAGATCATACTCTCATAAAACCAAGTCCTCCTCTTGAGGACTCGCAGATAGCATATCAGTGTGGTAAAGAGCACAGGCTCTGAGGTCAGACTGCCCGGGTCATGGTTGCTAGAAGGAGAAATGGCAGGTAATTCATAAAAAACTTTTTCATTTCACAATCTTTCCCAGTTCAGCTCTGCTTCCAGCTGGAGAGTAGTTACTGAGCCAAAGACCAGATGAAAACAGTAAGTCAGAACTCCTGCAATCTAGAACACTTCTTTCACAAAAATCTGTAGCACAAAGAACTAGGAAGTAAACTGCAAAAAGCATGGATCTTGTAGTCACAATGCAATTTAAACACAAAGCCCCTACCTGGTCTTTTCATTACTAGGTGGTATGGTCAACACAGTCCTGATTAACTGTGTGCATTCTCAACATTTGTTCATTCTAGAGTAAACTCTGATAATCCACATACAAATCAAGATGACCGTTGATGGTTTGTGCAAACTGACAAAAATACCAAAAACTCGATAGTTACAATATCCAAAAACTTCCCTTGTTTATATATTCTAGTTTAATGTGCTCTCACTAAATGATAACACTTCACAATAATATGATTATGTATTATTGAAGAATGATAACTTTCTAAAACTGCACAATTTTCATTGAATGAGCAAAAGGTTGATGGAGTTTGATGATTTGCAAAAATATCAAATAATATCAGAAACCCAGATTCTCGTCCCATAGAATGTACAGATTAATATTTGAAATATTTTTTTAAGTATTTTTATTTGAGGGTTTGTTGTCTGTATTTTGTAGAAACACATCCATTGAATTGTTATTTGGGGCCATTTATAAGGTAATAAAATTTAATTCTCCTCTACCTATCCTCTTTACTTTTAATAAAAAAAATCAGCTAGACACACAAGAAAACAAAACACCAATTTTTAGAGCCCCCCCCCCCAAAAAAATGTTGGGTCTGCTAAAACTCAACGCACAAATACGCACACATACACACACAATTCCTCTGGTCTTTCCTTTGGTGTAACAAAAACATTATTCCTTGACAATGTCCCCTCTCCTGTCTTCATGCCCTCTCGTTTCTTTCCCAAGCTGCTCACTCCAACACTGCCCTTAACTCTGATGACTCTTATTAAACACGACTATTTAATTACCATCAATCTATTATGCTACCTACTTCACCTCCACCGACACATCTGATCCCATTATGTGTCTGACCTTTAAAGGTCATCAAATCAAAGCCATTCTGGTCAGTTCAGTCTGGGCCTGACATATGCCCAGGTCAAAGAGATGAAGGCACAGGGGCATAGCAGACCACAGTTACCCTGCCCTTCGCTTAACACCTTTGTCAATAGAATTTCACAACCAGGAAACTGCCAGATTCTGCCTGACTTGAATAAAATGCCCTTCCTTTTATGGAAAGTTGGAATAAATAATCACACAATGCTGACCAGCACTGGCTTTTATACAATTGGTGCCTCTCTACTGGCATGACATTGTCCTTTTTGATGTTTGTGTAGAAACGTCTTCGGTTAAAATGAGAGAATTGATGGGCAGCCCTCTAGGATATGCCAAGTACTCCACAGAAACAGAGTCCCCTCAAGATACCCCAAAAAGGAAACTGAAAGACAACAGGGGCATCGGCACAAGACCACCACCAAGGGGGTGGCCACCTCCCAGGGAAAGACAACCCCCATGGAAGTGTCTGGGTTCACAGACTGGAGCAGCAATTTGGGCTGCTGTACCTCAAAGCTGCACGCTGAAAAACACTCCCACTCAACCTAATAAGACAGCCATTTATAAAGGAGCCTCTTCCGGGCTATTGGGGCCTGGTCATTGTTATTCACCCAAAGGCCTTCCCTGGTGGTAAACATGGCACTGTTTTCCCAGACCAAACATGGGCCCTCCCTCGAGGTAGCCAGACACACTGTCTGGTGTGCACAAACATTTCGACTTCTAACTGGACAGCTCACCCTGGCAGTGTCTTCCTCTTACTTTACTTTACTAATGTGTGTGTATTTTTACCAGCCCCTCTGGGAAAACTGCCCTGCTTTATGGCAACTTGTCACTGACAAGGAATTTCTCATCAAGATTGAAATCTCCAACCATCCCCAAAGCTCCCAGCCCTCTGAATTTCAGAGCTCACGGACCAGGAGGCTCGTCCTTGAAAAGAACTATGGCTTTAGGAAGCAGGATTGTTGCTTTCTTCATGGCTGTAATGAACGAAAGCCCACACATAGTCAATTATAAATGTTAGGCATGTAACAAATTAATAGGGGGAATTATTTTTGAGAAAAGCAATGTTTTCACTTATATCTTTTTTTTTTAATTTCTGGATTCTCTGTTTTCCAACTGAGTGCTCATTACCTTATTCTTTTCCCTCCTCCAAAAAGATATTAACCCAAGATGATGAAATACATCTCCTATTTAGTTCCTTCTTCTCACTCTCGTTCTTTGCCTGCTTAAAGCTATTTTCACAACAGTTTTTCTTTTAATCAGCCTTATCTAGTGCATACTAAATGTACCTAAAAGTCTTAACCTAGGGTCCATAAAGCAACCCAACCATCTAATAATTGTCACAGGTATGGAGACGAAACAAGCTCAGTTCCCTGAAAAATATGAAGTTTCACTGTGTGAGAAATGGGAACACAAATAATAAATCAGAAAAAAAGACTTCGATCCCATTATCATCTTTCATCTGAAAGACTGAAATTCACTGTCCTTCCACAAATCACTTCACTTGCTATTAAATGTCTTCCAGAAGACTCTAAATGTCTTCTAAATTGAAGTTAATTGTTAAGGAAGGATACGCTCAGATTATCTATCATTAGACCCAGTAAAAATATTTAGTAATGTGAGCTTCATTTCTATCTGAGATTCAAAGCAATTGACAAATAATTAGAGGTTATTCCCACACTGGAAGGGTAATGTGAAGCACAGAGCATAAAATGAATATAAATTTCCCATTTCAGACAATTCTGAATTATCAAATAATTTACCCACCCAAAACCTAGCATATTGGGAAAAATAGCATAAGCTATTATTTGATATGTAACAGCCATTTATCAATTCTAATTCTAAAATCTTATTTTATTCATAAGCTTATGTACATAAGTGATGATTGGGAAGAGTGAAAATATTCTTAACATTTTCCTGAGTTTTTTTTTTCCTTGGATGAAAATTGGAGTATTGGAAAGAATTTAAATAAACATGACACAGGATTTATATAACATGAGCTATATCTTCTTGCATTTGTTGTGTAGCTCATCCCAACCACCACCCCAAACCTGAAGATCCATTTTTATTTTTATTAATTATATTATATTAATTATATTATGTTAGAAAAATTTCCATGGTACTCTGTATACTCAGTATGAATTTCTCTGTCTGTCTAGTATAAACAGACTTTACCCAATTAAAAAGTTAAAAATAATTGGGTGGGGTTAGTAAGTGTATATCCTGTTGCTTTAACATACATTTGTCCTCGAAGTAGCTAATGGAGTTTGGCAAGTCACAAAGTCTTAGAAAATGTCACATCTATAACTATACCTCTTCATCTCGCTCAACAAAAAGGCTTCACCTGCTCTCATTAGATCCCTGAGCGGAACTGCTCTGGAGTGAGTGGTTCAGAGGTTTGCCCACACACCACACCAGCCTTCTTTTCCCTCTTGATAGCAAGTTTTAAAGGACTAATCAGTCTTCTCTTTCCCTTACACCCAAAATACCCCTGGGTTCTAGGGAACAGGCTTCAGGGCTCCATTGTTACTTGATGATCTCAGAAGTGCTAGGGGCTGTGAGGACTCAGGATATCTTTTCTCTGCCCCTTAACCATCCTACATAAATGTTAAGTTTCCTTCCTCTCTTTTTTCTCTTCTGCCTTCTCCCTATTTTCTTCTTTCCCAATCTCTCAGATAAGTTGGATTTATCCTTTTCTTGGTTTTTAAGATGCCTCCATAGACATCTTGTCCTTGTGAGTACACTGATACACACACACACACACACACACACACACACACACACACATCACAATGCTATATCAGGGCTATGTCAATGTTCAATGTGTCACTAAAATTGCTAATGTCGGTCCGTATTTGTGTCACCTTACTAAGGGAGGGCCAATCAATTAACCCTTTTAAGTTCTGCTTATAAGGAGTTAACAGCAGTCAAAAAAGTGATACACAATGCTTTAAACAATGCTAATGTGTTCTTGTGAAAGGATGCATTGACAGTTTTACCAGACTGGAGTCCAGTGAAAGCAGGTGTACATGGCCCAACAAAAAAAAATGGTGTTGTATTGTGAGGTTTGAAAGGAGATGCAAAAGTTGGCTTTTGCAGAACCTCTGAGAAATTAAGCAAGAGTGAAAAGCCATCTGTTGCCGAGATACAAGCACAGCTATTTGCCTTCTCACTATTCACATGGCCATACCTGAAAGTGATATGGAGTGATATTACCTAAACAGTTTAATTAATGCTTTTATACACTGCATTAAGTACATATTGGTGTGAGCCAAGTATAGGAGAATACTTAGATGGCTTCTTATATAGTTATAGTTTACTTAAATATTAAAATATTATTTTTAAAATAAAACATAAAATTGTTGTTCCTCACACAAGAAAAAAAAATGAAGCATTGCAATCTGAATCTAAAGTAGAATATAATGTTGAAATACTAATAATAATAGATTGTAATGGCAGCATTTTAAACTAAACTCTTTGAAAGCAAATAAAATAATTGATACTTTTTTGATCCACATCTCCCTCTTCATTTTTTGTTTCCTGAGCTATTTTAGACAAGCCTTTGTTCTTTAGAACATTAACTTGTGAGGTAGACTAATGGCTTTCTCAAACACCCTTTACCATAAAGCACTTACAAACAAGGGCCATTAGGAAATCAAGAGAGAGGACAAGAATGAATTTACAGTTCTATGAGGTGGTAGATAAAGCCTGATTTACACTTCAGATGTGGTCAGATGGCAGGTGAAGTGGCAGGCCTCCAGAATGCAGCCTCATACCCAAAGTCAGGACTCAGAAGAGGATTCGCGATGCACCAACTATTTTGCAAGAGTTCCTGAAGCAGCTGTCCATACCAAAGGGCACTCCCAGAGAGAACTTTTAACCATTTAACCATGTATCTCTATCAGGGACCAGGAATGCTCCAAGAGCTATGTCACCTAACACCCGTGGAACCTCAATTTGCCACCTCTCTGTCTCTGGGCCAGGAATTCCCAGTTTCCTGGTCTTCAGCTCCAATGGCTGGTTTTATACCTGCTGTGGGGAAAGCCTCAAACATCTTAGCCACATTTGAAAGTAGTTCATTAAAGAGGTTCTAAATGCCTATTTTTTAAATATTTTTAGAACACTCAGGAGTTTTATAGCACAGGAGAGGCCTATAAAAGTAAAGTACTTTGCTAACAGTATATAGAAGGAAATTTTCAAATTAATTTTTAGTGCACATTGTTGCTTCTGAGGGTTTTTGTTTAATTTTTATAGTGTTAGAGGTTACACTCATCATTTTATTAAAAGATTGAATAAGAGTTAACATTTATGGAGTACCTAACTTTTGCCAGTTACTTGGCTAAAGATTCAAAAATAGATAAGACATGACCCTGTATAGGAAGCTCACCAAGTGATGAGACACAAACAGATATCTATATACCTGTATCAAGTACATATAGGGTGCTGAGGCATCTCAGAGAGGAACCATTCATTCAGTGGTGCAGAGGGAATTCAGGGTTCGTGCTGAAAAGGTGACCACAGGTTTCAAAGAAGAGGTAGCGAGTGTTCTGGCCCTTAAAGGATGGGTAGAGGGTCAGGGGAGGAGCATTCCTGGTCCATACTAGAGATACAGCACGTTCAGAGGCCTGGACATTTTTTTGCTCCTGCTTAGAATTTCCTTTTTTTTTTTTTTAATGTTTTTCCAGATGGGTAGAGGAGAAGAAAGAAAAGGACAAAAAATGTTTTTCCAAAAACTGTGGCATATCTACATTGTTCACATAACAAATATATGCTTTTAGCATTTTTAAAATGTGTGTAAATATAAGATTTATATATGTTCTAGAATTATAATACCATGTAGACAGTATGGTTTTGTAATGGAAAACAAGTTTAAAGTTTTATAATGGGCTTTGTTCAAGGCTCCGTCTACCTGCTTCGGTATATATACCCTCATTAGGAGAAAATCTCACATGATTAAATCTGAGGCCCTTCATGAGTGGGAAAACTAGGGCAAAATGCACCCCCGCCTGTGCCCCTCTGCCCCGTGCTTTCTAAATGTTTACTCAATTAACACCAAATAGGAAACTAATAACTAACAGCTCTTCTCTCAGCCAAGAGATTCTACTGTTGGAATAGACATATTTTACTTGAATACTTGTTCATAAGGTTCAGATTGGAATGTGCACCTAGCTAAGCACCTTTGCGGAAAGCCCCTGTCCTCTCAGGCCTCTTTTTTGCCAAGATTCTGAGCACACCACCTCTGGAACTACTGACTGGTTGAGGACAAGCTGAGAGCTTTGCAGCCGATCACTCCACCTCTACACTGCCACTAAGGCCAATTTACTGGGCTTTGCTCCCTCTTCAGTTCACTGCCCAGGGTGGAGTTAACGGGGACATGCTTCAACACCTCGGCCACCGCTGGGTGGTCTGTACAGCACAGACTGCCTGGCCATCCATCAAAGAAGGGCCTCTGAGAACAGCGGAATGCCAGGTCCCGCTGCCAGCTCACCTCCACCAGCCCTTCCATGGAGCCCTGCCGAGGGGAGGTCCTGCCCGCTCCCCCACTGGCCATCTGAACAAGTCCCAACACGACTGGCAGATGGAGCAAGAGTGGCTTGTGACACCCTCCCTGCAATGAAGAGAGAAACTTGCCTTCTCTCTGCATCAGGGAAAATACACAGCAACTTTTTGTCCTGAGCCTTGTGCCATTTCAAAGTCATCAGCAACTACTACGGACCTAGGGGTGAGGAAGAACCAAACTCTGGAACAGCAAGATCTCTGCTAAAAACACAAAACACATTGCTTGTGGAGAATTCAGGATAAACAGGTTCAGGCTCTGTGGGACTCAGTGAGTGGCTTCCCTAAAAAGTTGTCTGGGTTAGACAAGTCCCCCATGGGTGAGATGCAGTTTAGTGCATTTTTCTCTTAATCCTCACAAGTTATGCAGAGAGAACACCTACTATTCTGGAAATTCTATCCTGAAATTCATCCTCATGAAGCATACAGATATCCTCCTTCATCAGCTGCCCAGGTGGGCTGCACTCAGCTCTGCAGGGTGCAAAGGCACACTACAAGGGGACCCCAGATGTGGACTCTGAGTCCTGGCTTCCAATCCCAGCCTTGTCTCCTAAGGATTTTAAAGTTCTTCCCAAACTTCACTCATCCCAATACGTCCTTAGGTTACCTGTAGGTCACCTGGACAACAGTTACTTAATGATTTTCTTCAAGCAATCATTTTTGTCCCTTCAATTCATTTTAAAAGAATTTCAAATAAAAAAAAATCAGTCTCCAGTCTCATCTGCTATAATAGAAGGAAAGGTATCAAGAATGAAAAAAAAAAAAAAAACAATATTATTAAATTCTAGCTAAATTCTTTTCCACCACTAAACCTCTGTCTTTTTGTTGAATAGAGAAATTAGCACATAGTAACCTACGTCTGTTCTTGCAGTTGTTAGAAGGGCTAAAAGAAAGCTTGAAAGGAAATGACAGACTCTTCACTTCTTGATTCAACGCTATCTAGTACTAGCCCCGTTAACCGCCAAAATCACCCTGTTCTCCAGTCTAGTCTACACCCCACCCTTCAAGAAACCCCATGCTAATGATAGGAAAATACAAAGCTGAGTTTGTCTATTTTTTTGTTTTATTTTGTATTCATTTTTCCCATATCAGAGAGAATGACAGCACTTTGACTCTTTCTCTGTCATGTATTGAGCACAAATTCCACAAGTTGCCTGAGTTCAGAGACTTTATCTACTCCAGCTTGCAAGAAGGGGAATGTTCAGACACAGCTTTAACTGAGAGCAAGCAAATGCAGCTGACTGTCATCTTTTCTCACTCCTTTCATTTCACTTCCCTAGAAGCATCCTGGTGAGGCAATATTCAGAATAAAGCTATGTGAAAACCTCCTAGAGATGACATGATATTCATTCAGTCCTCCATGCAGAATATTCCATTCTCTCACCAGCCAGCTAGCAATACTTCTGAAAACAAATTATATTTATAGCTCCATTTTACAGATGGGCTAACTCAAAGTCCAAAGAGGTAAAGGCAGTTGGCCAAGATCACAGATAAGGGATGATGAATTTAAAACTCTAGACTCTCCAGACTTATGCTTGTGGGTCAAAAACTGGGTTGGCCAGAGTCACAGCTCTCACGTGCAAACACCAGAAAAGCTGTTTTATCTGCCATTGTCACCGTTAAATATTACGTCCCACAAATACTTCATGGAAATCATGGTAACCTATCTCAGTTAGCTCATCCCAAAGCTCTTTATTTTTGTTTGGTTTGGTTTTCTGAGGCCCTACCTGAACAAAGGATATAAATCAAAAGGAACAATCTCGTATGTGCTTGCTGAACATTCTGTAGGATGCTCGTCTGTCCAATGTTCTGTATTTCTTGGCCCTGGAATCTCTAACACTAGGTTCATTGTATTACACAACAGTGTCAACGAAGGCTATGCATTAGAAGAGAAAAGCAATAGACCCATCATCTGCTTTCTATCCCATGTAGCTTCCTAATTAATCTTTTCCCGTGATAAACTAGGGACTGAGGACACATTTAAAGCAACACAGAATTCTGTGCACATTACCCATTCTCCAATGGCATTTTTTTAATCACAAAACAGGAAGTTCCAAGTCATTGAAACTCACCAGTATGTTTGCTTAAAAGTCTTCTGGAACAACAAAACAGTACATGCCTATCCAGGCAAGCAGACTATTATAAAAGCAGATGTTTTGCTCACTTCCACCTCAGAGAAACACATTGTCAATTTAGCTAACATCCTCTGGTCGCTTGAACAGGCTTCTCAGGAAGTCAGCAATGATATAACTCAAGTACAAAATGATCCTTATGTTCCCCATTTATCTTGTATGTGTACATCGTAGCAGAAGATAGATGTGCGTGTGTGTTAAATAAATTAGAAGAAAAATGCCAGTAGTTGGGCTACTCACTATTCTCACTAAAATGTCAACCCACAGAAGTGGGATTCAGAAGGTGCTTAGAGGGTGGGGCATCATTATACTTGGATTACATCCTTGCCGACGGTTTGGCGCTGCCTGTTCCCCACAGCAAGTACAGAATAAATCTCACGCACACAATCTCCCTGCATAGACCAACCCATGGGAAGACCATGCCCAGTGTATCCCAAACGTCAGGGACTTCATCTGCCTTTTCCAGTGATCTGGTCTCAGTGTGTCTGTGGTAAAGTAACCATGTTTCAGGTCAGCCAGCTCTGGAAGAGAGGTTAAAGTTGGAGTCGAGATGAAGGGACAAAATTAAAATGAAGAAACAGAGTAAGACAAGAGGGGGGTAGAGAATCAGAGGAAAGAAGGTAAGATGAAAAAAGGAAAAGGAAGGAGGGAAGTAAAATAGTTGTGACCTTGGGCAAAAAAGGTTGGGAAAAGATATGCCTAACTTCTACACAGCAGTCCTGCTGCTAGTTAGAAAATCCACCACACAGAAGGGGAGCGTTGGGTAGGCGAACTGCACCACTAGCCACAGGGACAAGAGCAGTAAGAGTAAAGACACTGAGATACTTAACTCTTTAAGCATTATCGTAGGAAAGGGTAATTGCATTACAGACTGACCTAACTTTAGGTCCTCCCTAAACAAATAGGCCTTAGTCACACACACACACACACACACACACACACACACACACACACACACACTTGCAGGCAAGAAGGTAAAACAACTTTATTAATCAGTTTAACAGAATAGGTTGTATCCCTTATTTACAGAGTTTTCGAGGTCATGCTCCCATAAATTTTTTTAAGCTAATGTGTTCATATAAGAGCACAGCAAATAAGTTTTTCAAAATCACTATTAAGCTCACATCCCCTGTCTTACTACTCCAGACTTTCATTTAAATAGCTAAACCCTCTAACTTGATGATATTAACCAGGCCTTGCTGGTAAGGACACAGAAGGGGACAGAAGGGCCCGAGCTCCAGTCAGACTTTTTCTCTCTGCAAGACATCAACGCCACCCAAGTAGCACCAGAACTGCAAGGCAGCCAGACATCAGTGGGATTTGAACAAAGGGCCAAAGGGTCTCTTTTTTAAATGTCTGCTTGGGGCCTTGCAAACCCAGAATTTAACCTTATGCTACTGGGGTAATGTTCATTTGGGAGTACTTAAGCTTAAATTACTCTTAAATCACTTCTCTGTGCTAGACACACCCAACTCTTGGCAGTAAACCAGAGTCGGGATTCACTGCCCAGGACCCACTGTTCAAACCTGAAACTTGAAAGGCCTCAAAACTCAAAAAGTAAACACAGCTTCTTAATCATTTTTTTTTTCAATCATCTGCTTCCTCTATCTCCAGCACCTTGTTTTTCTTTTGAGTAGTTTCAAGTAGCAGTCGGAAGTGCAATGCTAGTCCAGGATGGACTACGAGGAGGACCACAGCACTCTGAGGCTGCAGCAGGCGCCGTGGAGAACACAGAAGCAGCACAGCAGACAGACCGGCCCACGTGGGCTCGCAGGGCATTGCCCCAGGAATGCCTCGCACAGAGGCCAGTCCCTGCTCTTCCATTTACAAACAGTATGACTTTGGGAAAGTTAATTAACCTCTGTGCCTCAGTTTTCTTATCTATAAAATGAGAGGAATAGCAATGTCTAACTAATAGAGCTATTTAGTGGAAATTAAGTTAGTTAATATATGTAAGAGCTTAGTACACTGCCTATTAGATTATATCATCATCATCATCATCATCATCATTATTATTACTATTACTACCATAATTATTCTTAGTTTATAAACCATAGATTACTTATCCTTGCTTGCTAAAGTAAATGCTCACTCCATGGTACGGCATTCAAGGTTTGAACCCTCTGCCCTCAAACAACTTTTTCATCCTCTTCTCCTACTACTACCTACCTTGTGCCATATGTTTAAAACAAAAGAGTTGATTCATCATTGTGTGATGATGAATCAGTTCTTGACTCAGTTCATACAATTTTCTCTGCATCACCCCCTCTACACTTCTATCAAAAGTGGATCCATCTTTCAAGCCATCCTCAAATACTCAACATTTTCTTAGCTTGAATGTCCAAATATTAATTGAATGTATAAAATTCAACATCTCCAGACAGTTTATTAACGGCTTCTAAACCTTTCATAATCTGTTTCAGCCTCTTCTTCACATATATTAGTTGTCAGTGTCCTTCTTCAAAAGTAGCAACCAACATTGTGTGCAATACTCTGAATATCTTGACTCATCCAGAGCATAAAAGAGCAGGTCCTTTTCATAATTAATTTCTTTATCGCACCCTAATATAACGCCAGCCTTTTAGAAGCTGCATGATATCCCTAACTGATAAACAGCTTCCGTTTGACTAGATAGTCTTCTCTTGAATCTGCTGTCAAGCCTTCCCATAATTATGCTACTGATTTTTAAAAACTAAGTGAATAATTTTACATTTGTGTCTACTGAGTGGCACCTTGCAAGACACAGGGCAAAGTTCCAATTTGACAAAATAATTTGGAACAAACTTTGTTATCTTTTGCATTGGCTATATCTCCCAGTGAAGTCATCTGAAAAGCATTCAGTCTGCGTCATAGATACCGATGTGAAATAATATAGGAACAAGGACAGATTATTACAGTCATCATCTAAAGAGTCTCCCCAGTTTGACAGATCCACAGACCTTGAGATATGGTTATTTCATCAGCTGTCTAATTCACCCAGCCCACTTTTATGACCTTATCCACAAAGAAATAATGAGACTTTATAAAACACTTTACCAAAACTAAAGTTTCCAATGTCTACACCATTCCCTAGCAAGATGTCTTTTTTTTCTTTCACTTTTTCTTTGTGTGTGTGGGGGGGGGGGTGGCGGTAAGGGATTATTTTGCCGTGACAAACATATGTTGATTCCAAGTAATTACTATTTTCTAATGTGCCAAAACAATGCCTGGGTACAATTTTCATGGAATATAAAAAAGAAATAGGAGACCAACAGGAAAGCCTCATAATTCAGTGACAGAAAGAAGCAGCCCAGAAATCCCAACCAGTTTAGGATATTTATTCTGCTAAATTTAAGGGTCAGATGAACTTCTGCATACAAAGCAGCCACTCCTTAGTAGTTTATAACTGCCAAATAGAAGAGCACACCTCCTAAAACCTTTAGACTTTCAAAGGTTCTTAATCCTATCCTTGGTTGACCTCCCAGATCATATCAGGTGAGCCATGCAGCAGACTTGGAAGAGTTAAGATGGCCTGGGCTCGGTCTCCTGATATTTTAATGAATCTTAGTCACAACAATTCCAGATTCCTCCCTTAAGACTCTGCTGACAAAGGCATTTCCCCGCTTCCACCATGATCCCGAGCAAACATGGACAGCCTCTGAATAGAGCAAAAAGTCTTGTGTGACCAGACCTAGCCTAACATGCTAGACAATGATCTGTTCATTTCTCAATAGACAGTAATCACTAGTCTCCAAAAATGCTCTGAATCATGAGCCCCAATAATCATGCCTTTGTGTGGTCCCCTCCCCTTGACTCTGGGCTAGCCCTACGACTTATATTTGACCCAAAGGGAATAACAGGAGTGACACTGCATGACTTCAACACTAGATTATAAGAAGCCTCACGTCATGGAATGGTCCTACAATCCAACCACCAGGCTATGAGAAGTCCAAGCCATAGGGAGAAGCCCTATGAAGAGCCACAGCTAAGCTCTAACAGCCAGTGGCAGCGGCCTTTTGAATAAGCTGTCTTGACTGTCCAGATCAGTTATTTTCTAATGACAGCAGTCCCAGTTAACATCTGATTACAACCACATGAGACCCCAACTGAGAACCACCTTTCTGAACTCAAGCAACACCTAGAACTGCAAGAAATAATAATAAACTTGTATTAAGCCACTAAGTCTGGGTTTGGTTTGTTACACACAAATAGATAACTGAAATTAGACCAAAAGGGAGACTGTGGGTGCTAGAATCTACTTTACTTGAGGCCTGGAAATGCCGATGATGAACCCAAGGTCTTAAGATCTGACAGCCTCAGATACTGGAGGACTATGATTGACTCCAAACTCTGGAATAAGGATTAGCCAGAGGAACTGAACTCTCTGGCACTGTATCCTGGAGACCATTGGAGAATATCACACAACAGTAAAATCTTAGTTCAAATATACTCAACTGTAATTTCAATGAAACATAAATCAGTTATATGTTATATTTAACTTTTTAAAGTTTAAAATAATTTCTTTAACTTTTGTGATCTGAATTGTATTGAAAGAGCTACTCTTTGAATTTAAAAAAAAAAATCAGTAGATGTTTATAACCAAAGCCTCATAAAATATTAAAAATGCCATTCATTTAAAATTATTTCACACACAGTACAAAGTAATGAGTATGCAATTGGGATCAGAGGAGACATGACCTCTGCTCTCATGGAGTATAAAAGATAGACTATAAACAAGTAAACAAATGGTTACGACTTCAGTATGGAGTACAATAATTGAGTCAATGGCAGAGGTAGAGAAAATTCTGATCAAGGAAGGCCTCTCTAGAGAAGAAATATTTAATCTGACACCCAAAGGGTAAGAAAAGGTCCAAAGTACTTTATATGGGTTAAAGTACTTGACAGTTAAAACTCTTCTATGTAATAGATGAGACTGAGCTATATTTCATTCATTGGTTTGCTTATATTTCTCAGAACACTTAAAAGTGTACTGACATTTGATCTAATTTCTAGAATACCTTAAAGCCTCCTCCCACCTACCTACTGACTGACCTTCCTCTCACTCTTCTGCTTTGTCTTTTCCCTCAAAACTACCTCAATGCAAACTTCATAGTCTGGTTCTCACACTAAACGCAGCCGCTGTATGTGGCCTTCATGCACACATTCGCCCAGTTCATCCCCAGCAGACCTCCCACTGACAGCATTTGTCCCCTGCAATCATACACCATGATCCAGAGAAAGAGTACCCTAACTTGCACACCACCTGAGCCTTGGTCCTCACCTCTTCTAAAGAGAGAGGAATCTGACATCACAAGAAATCACTTATTTACTAGCTTAAATGATTTTCTGCTGCAGTTCTTTCTAAGGAATATATAGACTTTGATCACCTCAGTTCGTCCAATAGGTAATGGAGGACTCACACATCTGCTTCAGCACAAATCAACACCTTCCTGACATCGAGACTAGGTTCCCTGGTGTGGTTGACATGGGTAGTTGCCTCCCCAACATTCACTTCATTCCTCTCTCTTTGTGCCACATGGGTGGGATTAACATCTGTGGCAGAGCTGGCTGGCCGATCACCAAAGATTCATGCTCCCTTCCACAGTGTGGAGTGGATGCTGGGAAGCAGATGCCTAGCCAAGGACCCCATTTCACACTTCTCTTGAACTGAAAGGGGCTATATGACTAGTTCTCACTGATGGAATGTGAACGGAAGTGATATCTGTCATTTCTCGAGTAAAGCAGTTAAGAAGCAGATATGTCTTCCCCAAGATCTCTTTCCCTCTGCAGCAACTTTGGGAGCTCTGTGTTGAAGATGGAGGAACTCTAAGATATTTAGATACTAAGATCCCTGAATAACCTCTTGGAGGTGAACTAATCATTAGGATTAGGAGCATTTACATTAGTCTATCACATGACTGAGAAATAAATGTCCACTGTATTCAACCAGAGAGAATTTGGAATTCTTCTGCTATAGTTGCTACTTTTCCCATATTAACACAATATCCCTCCACGCTCTAGGGATGAGTTCTGGTTTGGTTCAGGGAAGGGCATGTATCCCAGATCTGAGTCAATCAGCTCATAGTAGTCCTCAAGCCTATTGTGTCAGTCAGTCCAATTAAAGGAAAGTTTATTTGTTTGTGAAGCTTTGGAGAAAAGGAGACTTCTCCTTCCTCCAAAATATGAATAAGAAAGCATATAATAAAACATTTTACAACAATCTGAGGATGAAACCAAGAGAGGAAAGAAAAGCAAATTGAAAAACATGGAGCCAGATAGTTGATCAAACTATGCCTGAAATGTGATCTATGCATAGTTTTTCAGTTTCATAAGCTAATATTTTTAAGTCAGTTTAAATTTGTTTCTCTTTATTAACAACTAATATTTTCCAGGTATACTTGACTAGACACAAAGCTCTTGTAATCAATGTAGAAAAAAAAAATAAATGAAAGCCAATTATAATATTAAAGATAATTCAGAGTTGACAAAACCCCAAGTACATACAGGATATATACATATAGTACATATAAGATATGTAATCAGTACCCCAATAAAATGTTAATCAAAATTCACAAGTATTAATACCTATACCATAATAGGCTGGATTGTGCTGCAGTAAAAATAACCCCCAGAATCACAGTGGCTTATAACAAAAGTTTATTTCTTACTACTGTTAGGTTATGTGTCTCATTCTGGGCCAACTATGGATCAGCTCCATCTCTCCTCCAGGCCCTAGATTGCTAAAATAGCCTCTATCTGGAATACGCCAGCTTTCATGACAGATAGAAAAGATAAAATACAGTGAGCCACATGTCGAATCTTAAAAACTTCTGTCTGTTCACATATATTGGTCAGATAGTTACAAGATAGGGAAGTATAATTCTCTCCCAGGAAGAGGCAGTGAATATTTACTGTGAACAATAGTTAAATATGCTATTCAATTTTTTAATTCAAAAAATTATTCCAATATTTTATTTGAACAATAAAAATCTGCCACAATACCTAAAGTTAATAAACCATACACTACCAATTAAAAGAATACTTAACACCCTAAAGAAAATCAGGACCCGACCTTATCATTCATTGGCCCACCAATCGAAATCTGAAATTAAGTTCAGCCAAGATTCAAAAAATATCAGGATACCAATAAATGATTATTAAAAAGCCTTCTCCAAAACATTGTATGTTACTATTCTAAAATGTTGATGATTATTACTGAGGTGCTGGTCAGTAGAGTGCAGAACCAAAACAATATCAATGTGTTAATGGAATTTGAGAAGAAACCTATTCACAAGGGTATGTCCATCTCTCTGCACTATTCTAATATTTGATTTTATATTCAGAACTTTTCTCTATAAAGGGAAGTGGCAACAGTAGCAGCTTTACAGAGGGCACAGTACTGAAGAGGAGGATTTTACTGAGTATTTCAAAGCACTAGGTGCAGTACAAATATGATCTCAATGAGATATCACACCAGCCCTGTGAGGTAGGCAGTCTCATCTTTGTCACACGGAAGTGAAGCCGATGTCCCAGGTTGCAGAACTACTATAAAACCCTGAAACCCATACCTCCCATGAGTCAAGGTTTGCTAAACAAGAGGCAGAATGTGACCTCATGAAAATTGTGAGGAGGTGATTCCCAGCTCTTGTCATTCTCCTTCACCCGATCAATACGAGCCCTCAGGAAAAGTTCAGATACACTCCAGGCCTCGACAGGCAGGAAGAAGCTGCACTGGACAAGCAGACGTCTTCCCACGTAGGAGCCCTGCCACCTGTAACACTAAAGGCCACCCGGATATTGGAGTTAAGGAAAATGGAAGGAGGCAGAAAATGGAAGGAAATCTGTTCAGTAATCAAGAAAGCCTCATTTGGTGAAAACCTCAGACCAGAGCAAGATTAAGGAGTCAGGAGGCCAGTGGCTGAGGTCTAAGGAGATGGGCTGGAGTCACAGTAGTGACAAGAAGCAGGAAAGCACTTGCAGTTATCTTAGGGCATGGTCACTGAAAGAAAATTAATCAGTGTGCCACAGCTCTCTATTTGCATAGGGCACAGATCTGGGTGAGTCAGCACTTCTGAGTGACTTTAACCCCATCGAGCCAACTCCTTCCTGATAAAGCTGCACCTTCTGTGCTCCTGTGCAGTGGGTATATTTGGCACTTCACCAAAGGTTTACTACATGTCTGTTGCCAGCCTTTCATTTCCCCTGCAAATTATTTCATGGGCTATATCTATACCCTGCTATTACGGGTCATTATTACAAGTGTTTTAGTCAGAGAAGCTAGAGGACCTTGTTGATTAATTTAGTTTCAATGGGTACACCATTTTTCAGCTAACAAAGCACTTTCCAGTATATTATCTCATTTGAACCTCATGACAATTGTGCAAAATAAGTATTCTCACTCCCACTTTGTAAGTGGGAAAACCGAGGTTGGGGCAGTGAACAACTGACTCAAAGTCTCACAGCAAGTGGCAGAGGGAGAATTTGAATTTGGGTCTTCTGACAATATGACATTGCCCTTAGGAAAGAAAATTCAGAAATAAGAGAGAACAATGGTGAGAACAGGCAAAGAGTAATGCATTGGAATGGAGAAGAAGGTCCATATGACAGCTGTAAAATTATTTCAAGGAGAAATGAAGATAAATTGGAATTAAGCTCTCTTTTAATTATAAATTTACCAGTGATCTGTCATTGAGAAAGAACTAATACATAGAGTATCAATTTTCAGTAAATATAAATGGCAAATAAGGCATTTAATGAATTGCAAATGACAGTGTTTCTAAAAGTAGTTATCAATCACGAGTAAGGGCCTTCCCATTTATTAATCATATATTTCATTTCAGCAAAGAATCTAACAGAATGGCTTAAAGAGAATACAAGGATGGCGCAGATGGTGACTGGGAAGGTAAGCATGAAAAATAAAACTTCTGCTTTATCCATTTTGAACATAAAGAGAAGACAAGAGAGAAGGAAAATATTTGTAAATAGGATTTTAAAATAGTCGAATAACTGATGAAATGTTAAGAAAACTGCAAATTCATCAACTCTAAAGTATGGTCTTGAGCCAACTAACAACAAAAAAAGGAGTGAAAAAGGAAAGAATCTTGGCCAGAAGTAAAGAGCATTTGAGAGAAAAGACAAAAGAGAAAAAGGCTGACTGTTGGGAGTCACCGTGGTTAGAGAGAGGGCTCCAACCCGTTCCAAGCCAAATTACCTCGGAGAGTGTGATCGATTCACAGTCTCAGGTATTCTCCATGGCCGGAATCTTATTCAAAACAAAGGTTAAAAAAAAAAAAGTATTCTCATTCTGCTGACCTATCAAAAAAAAAAAAAAAAAAAGAATTAGTAAGCCTCTTTGGTCAACTGACTGATTTTCATCTCCTTATCAAGTCTTAATAGTTTGTTCTGGATATGATAGGAAAGCCACCATGCAAAGGATTTAGGGCGGTGTAAAATTATCAGGGGGCCATAAACCTAATAGCATCTTTCAAAGCTATTACGGAAAGCATGGTTCCAGAAAGAAATATCTACAATCGCAAAGCTGGAAAAGAGAGGTAGAGCTGCAAAGGAGAGTAAGAAATAGCTACAAATTGCTACTGTAATTAGCCAATCAAATTTAGCCTTTCTTTTCATTTTTAAATTACCGAATTATTTTATACACGTATATACCAGACTGGAAATGTCTGCCACCAACTCCAAAGCATACTGAATTGCCATTTTTCTGAGGAAATCTAATGATTTAACCTCTCATTCAAATAACATTGCATATTTATGAAGCCAGAGTCTAATTAAATTACATCAGTCATCAATCTGATTTTGCTAAACTTCCTCTTCACAGAACTACTAATAGAGATGTGTGAATCCCCAAATATGAGCGTTTAAATATTGAACTACTAGCACTGTGTTTTCTAAACAAATCCTCCTATAAGCACACCTGGGTTGCTCCACCTTGTACATCCTCTCTCTCCCACACGCCTATGTTTTTCTTCCACATCCTTGCCTCTGCCATCCTGTCTGCTACCTCACTACTCCCATAATCCAAATGGCAGAAAAGTGTGAATGAGCAAAAACCAATTTTGTTATTACTACCATTTCCTTCTGCTTACTCTCAAAACAGAAGCCGCATAAGGGAGAAATAGGTCACATATAAAATTACTAAAAGAACCTTCATACAAAATCATTCACCAAACGGAAGCTTCGTAAATATTAACTGAGGGCACCAGGACAGGACTGGCCCGGCCTTGGGCCTCACCTCCAGTGAGCTTAGAGTATCAGGCCTATCTTTTAGAACATAGCTTCCTATTTTATCTCAAAGACATGTAAAGAGCACTATAGCAGAAAGGATATTTATCAGTGAGAATGAAATTAATCATTTCTGCACAGTAAGAAAAGATACTCCTCTACGAGAGACGCTCCACTCTCATAAAATAAGTCACAAAACTTCCTCTGATTGCAACAGATATGTGCAGTCTGGTAGCTAAGAAATATCTTCCCAGTTCCACCCCTCTCATACGGGCGGTCTAGAAAAATTACCCTCTGTTTCCTTATTTCAAGCCTCAGCTGCAGAATAGAACCATTCTATTTTCTCTAGTTGACCATATAGCTTGCTGCAAACCTCCTCTTGCACTGCAGCTTATAATGCTCTTAAAATACACAGATTATCTCAAGTACTTACGATTCTATAGCCCTACTCCTGAGGCTAGAAAATTATACTCTCAGTTCCTGGCATTTTATATTTTATATTCATCTTGCACTGGCATTATAATCAAAATAAACATCTAAAAGCTCTTATAAAAACATGTCTTTATTCTCTCCTTTCAATGACTGAACCACCTTATCCCTTTGCACCTGGTTGAGAGAAAATTCTAAAAATTATAAAGTGCAAGTGATCATTTTGAAAGAAAAAAATAAAGAGGCAATTAGAATAATCATCATTGAAATAAGCTGCAGAAACCAAATGAAATTCTTCAAAGGATTAATGCAACACAATTAATAATTTTGAAACATGCGACTTAAGCTAAAAGTGATGGAGGGCCCCTCAAGTGTCCAAAGATACACATAAACACACATTTTACAAATACACACTCACACCTTTTTACCGGCTTAATTCCTTCCTGTCTTTTAGTAAAGCCTTCACCGCAAATGCACACAACTGTGTGTTCTTGAACATGGTGTATTATGGTGTCCAACCCACTGAGCTCAATGAAACCTCGAGAACCATCGGACACATTGAGCAAGTGCACTCGGGTGCAACTAAACATTCAACACCAGATGCGTTTATTTAATGAATCTTCCTGTATATGGAAGTGAGTGACTGATAGCATTCAAACCAGCCAAGAATAAGGGTCACTGGCATTCAACATCCAAACTTCCTAAAATAAGCACAAGCACAACCTGAAAACCTACTCTTCTGCTTTTTAACACTTCTGGGTAGAGACTTCTCATATTTTACAATTCATTTTCTGTTTTCCCCAAATGCCTTCTCTAGAATTCCAGTGCTCTCTTTGCATGGTGAGGTTGACAGAAGGATTTGTGTCTGGGATCCTAGAAAACTAAAAGGCAAAAGCAACTAGCAATACTGAAGTGCTGTTTCACAAAGCAGCTGCTGATTCTGTTTTTGTTTCGGTTGTTTTTTATTGTTCTTTAACCTGAAAAACATTATTGTCTCCTTAGAAATGACCACCAGGTTAAATTGGTCAAAAGATGTCAGAGCTTCTGGACTCTCAAAAGATCATCCATTCTCTGTGATGAAGTCTCTCCAATGTTGACCTTTCACACTAGTAATCTCTCACCTATTGCTGCTACAAAGGCCGGAAATCATAGACAGAAGGCAAGTTCAATAAGCTAAGTGCTGAGAGAATATTTCCAACTTCCAACCTATGCCTGTAAAAACTAAAAAAAGCCATACATTAAAAGATATTTAATCCTGGAATCATCACAAGGGTGGCATGTAGGCCACCTTGCTATCTCTATCTCCCTAACTCTTTAATCAAAGTGACCTCCTTCTTCCCAGTTTCTTATATCCAGGACCCATTGTTTTCCACTGCATGAGCCCCATCCCACAGAGGTTATGATTTAATTGGTTTGGGGTGGGTCCCAAGCACCCAAATATTTAAGTTTTCCAAGTGATTTTATGCAGCCATATTTAAGTCACTGTATCATCTCTTCTCTATTGTCCTCTTTCAAAAAAACAAATAAACAAACAAACAAAAAAAGGACTGAATGGGAGAACTCATTAGCCCTCCCCTTATTTAAATCCCAGAGATCATTCAACTATGCAGCTAGCCAGATAGGCTGTTGCAAGGCCCAAGTGATTTGGATATTAAAACAAAGTTGAGGATGGGTAAACAGGACTTGGCTTCAGATGTTTGTTATGCATAGAGGAAAGATTCAGAAAGTTTAGCTTGCTTTCCTTGCCTTAAGAACATGCCAAGGGCCTCGGGCATGTTTATAGTCATAGGGCATTGTTTAGAAAATTGGAATCTGAACCCAGCACCATCCACTGGTAAATTGTAAGGTATAATTAGCTTGTGATTTCAGGCAATGAAGTAATAAAGTCTCTCCTAAGCCATTCATTCAACAAAGACTTGTAGAGTTCCCTAAACAAAACTAAAAACATCAAATGATGGAAAATCACACTGCAGATAAACTCTGGGAAGAAAATGAAAGACAAAGAGATGATCAGCCCTTGTCATAAAGAAAAGATTACTCATATAAACTGCAGCAAAATCCTTCTTAACTAAAAGTTGTATGAAATCATTTCTTTAAATTAAGGTATTCTCTATCCAAAATCATATTACCTTTTATTAGTTCTGGAATACTCAAGCAATACAATGTTCCACTTTTATAGCTGGATGAAAAAATAAGGCAGTGGAGTGTTCAGATTAAGTTTTTGGGCTTTGGTGTAAAGCAGATCCAAGCTGGATCCCAGCTTTGCACTCGGAACTGGCAAATAACTAACATGTCACCAGTGCCCTCATCTCTAAACCAGGATAATAATATCCTCCACCTCACAGAGGCATGAGAACTAACCTCAATAGTGTATAAACACTAAATAATCCTGATTAGTACTATTACTTGTTGTTATAAATTATGTTTTGCAGATGAAGAAACTGAGACACAGGCTAAGGAGCTTATACATGACCACATAACTAGGTAGCAGTAAAACCAAGACTTCAGACCAAATAATGTGGCTTCAGGGTCTACACTCTTAATTCCTCCCTAGCATTTTTAATACTATATAATTTCTAGAGCTTTTCATAGCACTTTAAATTTACACAGCTCTTTATAGTTTATAAAAGTTTACACATATGTCTTTTTATTTTAAAAATACTGGTCTGGAAGAAGGTAGTTATTGTTCCTATCTTATACTTGAGGATGTTGAGTTCAGAGGGTTAGTGCTCTGCCCAAGCCCACCAGGTTGGTAAGTAGCAAAGCTGGGACTCAAATGATGTCCTGACTCGCCTAGCAGCATCACCAGAAAACATGCTCATGGTGCCCAAAATATACTGAACTTGTGAAATTATTATACCTAAAAATAACATAAGAGCCTGTCTTCAAGGTAGACAGGACTGAAATCACTGCAGAGAGCATTTTCCTCTTAGGATAGTGATTACTAATTGTCAAGTCAAGTCTACATAATGAGATGCTATGATGTGATCAGGCAAATCACACAGTGAATGTTATAAGGAAGCAAATGGTCTCATTTCACATACCCTGGAAGCCATCTACAAGTCCTGGCCAAAACCACAGATTCACTTGGAAGGTTTCCTAAGGTGCAGCTCATTGTATTAGGTATCAGAGTATTTTCTTTCCTTGAGGGTAAAACCTTGGTGACTGAGATTACCATCACTCAAGGGCAGAAAGAGAGATCTGATAAACACATCACGAGGCCCTCTGAAAGCCCTAGATGCATGTTTTTCACCTTGACATTTCCCATCCTCTTCAGATCCATCTACCCAGTATTTTTAGGTCAAAGAAACAAAGATACGATGTTGCTTCCTGGGTCAAATGACATCTATGCTGGTGTTTTAATATTGCGACATTATCAACAGAATGCTTAAATCACGAGCATCTTATGCATTTAGGCAAATGGGAGTTTGCTCAGGATTTCAAACTGTGCCCAGCAGTAATGATGTTGAATGCACTGATTTCTGTGCCAAACCTAGTGGCTGGAATATTGGCTTAGACACATACACACAACACAGCAAAGAGGTTTGCAAAGAGAACTGGAAGAGAGGGTAATGCTTTTTATTCTTATTTCTGTTTTACGAACAACAAAATCACATGCTGGCTGAGACACAAACTCATGTCAGCCTTTGGGCAGCACCATTTTCTACTGGATAAAAACTAAGCCTAAAAGCAAGATGCACCTTTTGAAAGCACACAGACTTCAGTTTGGGCATTTTGATCAGGTCTTTGCTCTAAGGCCTATAAGTGGCAAGGAGCTGAAGAAAACTCCTTGAGATCTTCAAAAAGAGAACTTCTCCTTGAACTGTGACAGGAAAGGTTAGGTTGCTCCAACTACACAAGGGATAAAATACACTGAAACGTGTGAGCATGAGAACAATAATTTGACATCTGCAGACCCAAGGTTATAGGGCATACACCTCAAGTATATCCTGCATCTTACAAGGTCATTGCAATCACCATTTCTCTAACCACAAACAAACATGATGGGTGGACCTTTTGGGAAACATTAAATTGCCTATTTAATATACAAATGTCCTTCATACTAAGCATTTGAAGGATCAGAAGATGATAAACTTAGAAATATGCCTTAAAATTTATTAAACACATGCAGACTTTTAACCCTCAAATTTGAAACAAATTTTTTCGGAGCTTAGAGGGATATGGTCAAAGAATTTTTTGCACGAATAGATGTACAGTGAGGGTATGCCAATGGTCACATACTACCATCCAGATCATAGTGATTCAACTTGAATAGATCTGTCACTCTTGCTCTTGCACTTACCCCACTGTACTGAAACCCTCTGTTCACACATCTCTCTCTCCCAAGGGCCTATAAATTCCTCAAGAGCGGGAAACATTTTATTTCTCTTTGTATAATCAGTGCCCAACACAGTGATTGGCTTGGACTATTGAGTATATATTCAATAAATATTGGATAACTGGACTGAAATATGGGTCCAGAAACCTAATAGGCTCCTCTGATGCTGACACTAACTTAGGATTTACAGATGAAACACAAAACTCTCTCCGTCTTTAAGAAAGATACACACACACTTTTGTTCTGGCTTCTATGTTGTAGAGCCAGCTAGCTAAATGTACATGTGGTATATATAAATGCATTCGACAAATGAAATAAAATATAATACTTGTACACTTTTTCTGTTTCTGCCCTAGGTTAGAAAAAGAAGCAGGTTGGATATGCCTGCCATTCCCTAAGTTTCATTGTGCCACACTTCAAACATTTAATAAATATTCTCCTCATTTAGCTCTGTTTCAAATGGCACCTTCTTAGAGAGGTATTCTCTGACCACCCTTCTAAAATAAGGCTCCTGGGTGCTCTCTTGCAAATTACCCTGCTTTATCTTCTACATACCACCAGTCAACATCTGAAAGTATATGAGCATATGCATTTATTTCCCTGAGAATGGGAGTTCCACGTAAGCAAGGGCTTTGTCTGTATGTGTTGCTGCCTAACCTTCACCTAGAATTGTAGTTGCTTGATAAAGAGCTGTTGAATGAATGAATGGGTGATACTCACCAAGTAAGTATTTATAAAGAACCTGGTTTTATTTTCAAGTATCTTGAATGAAAACCATATCAGCATTAACACACAAGTAATTTAGTGAGGCAGGCAATGACTTGCACATCTGACAGGTATTAAGAGAAATGAACTATGGTATTATTTTCAGATGGGAGACCTCAAACACTTGGAATGGCACTGCAGCTTGTTGAGTGTGTGGCTTCACAATGTTAACAAAGTATTTGAAGAAGAGTCAGGCATAGGATTCAGTATTCCAAGCTCATAAAATCATTTTGTAGGCATTGATAGCCAGCAACAGGCATATGGCAAACTTTGTCTCGATTAATAAACCATTGTCAGGAGTATATGTATGTCTGTCAAATGCTGATGCTCAATATTTTCAGGAAAGTGAGTGCTTCTGGGGTTTCATTCATCATTCCTTATATATACTAGGCACTCAATAACTGTTTATTGACTCAATTTGATTGATCTCATTGAAAATATACTTTGAAAATGTTAACAAGAGTAATGCCCCATGGAACAACCTTTATGCATCCACAAAAAAAATATACATAAATTTGGAAAAAATACTGTACTCTAAGGAATCAAAATCACAAAGTAAATTAATTCTTTAAAAGATTTATATGACTAAATTTTAACTCCTTGAATGGTGCCTTTTCAAATCCAATCTAAAATGTCTAGTGTGTTCTTAATCTAATATAATCCAATGAGCTTTAATAAGCAATGCTGTTCCCACTAGAACCATAACCCAGCCGTTCCATTTTTGTAAACTTTTGTGTAAAGGAATGAGCTGAACTAATTTTTTTCTGAATTTTTTATGTTTAATCAACAACATCATTGCCAAATAAAACCACTTTTCAGAATTCTCTCTATCCTGGTTTATAACTTATAATCAAAAACTGGGATTTTGCATCTGATGGGCTTTAGCGTGCAACATTATACTGTCATATCCTTGATGCTATAGTTAAAAGTACAGATAGTTTCCATTATAAAATTTTTCCCTTAGCCTGGTTACCCAGTGAAAAACATTTTCTTGTAAAAATAGTCTTTCCAATTCATAGGTTAGAAATTATTGTGGATAATTAAAAAAAAATCAAAGCATTTTTGATTGGCTTCAGATAACCTTCTTCATTTATCTTGTCACATCAAATAGCTTGAGGTGTATATGGGGGATAGGATAGTGTGATAATAATGTACCACGCAAACAAAGAAATCACATTTAGAAAAAATAAATAAATAAATAAGTTGAGAATTGAAACCTCGACAACGTACTTATCCTTATCCAGTTAGGGCTATCTGAATTGATTTTATCTACAGCCTGTTCTGACCAGCAGGAGAAAATGGAAATGGGGCATAAATATGAGGTCCAGAACAATCCAGTAAGCTTGACTATCACAGTGGATCTTATAAAGATATACCTTAGCTCTGGACTTCGACCCTTGGTCCTCCAGGGGGTAAAGATGCTTGGAAATCTGATCTGTCCTGACAGAGTGAGTCAACCCTCTATGACCTTCCCAAAGCCCTGCTGTGCTCTGCTGTGCCCGCTACTCAGAGACCAGCACACTTCACCCTGAACTCTGAGCTTCCTTTAATTGTACACTTCACTTTCATTTTCCCTTAGAGTCCTGGTTCAAGGAACTTCTCTCTCTGTTCTGAAAACTGGAAACTACCCAAATGTCATCCATAGGGGACTGGTTCAATAAAATGTGTTACATCCAAACAAGGGAAGATCTGCTGCCTATGAAAGAATGGGTTAGATTATTCTATACTGATGGGGGAAGAGGGAAAGTCTGAGGTATATTATTAAGGTTTTAAAAAGAAAAAAGCAAGTAGCTTTAAAAAGTTATAAAGCTGTATACATGTATTTACTAATAGATGCATGGGAGAAACTTTGCAGAACTTTAAATAATGAATAGTGGTCACCTGCAGGCAGATTGTGATGAAAGAAAAAGGCCTACAAAGAACTTTCATTTCTATGTGATAATTCTTGCAGTTTTTAAATTGTTAGAGAACAAGTGTGTATGAATTTTGTAATCAGAAAAAAAAATAATGTTTCTAAGATAATGAAGAAAAGATTGATAAAGACTTCAAGGCATTATATAAATAACATACTAGAGTAAATCAAGTTAGAACATATAAATGAACCCCTACAATACTTATAACTTGAATTTAGCCCATGAACCACTGAAATCGTATGAAAATTTTTATATACATTTGCATCTTCTGGAGAGGGGCTCCCTACCTTTCATCAGATCCTTGCAGACATCCAAGACCCAAAAGAAGGTCACAAACCATGACCCTAACAGAAACCGATAGTTGTCTTATCACTCCATTCATTTTTATTATCATTTTATCATGAAACAGTTTAATACTATCTAATTCCATAGTTCCTTTCAAAGGTAAAGTCTATATTGAGCACCAAAATATAAAAGTCGTGGTTCTTGGTCTCTGCCCTCATTTAAAGTGGCTCCCAATGCCTTCAGAGCAGTTCTAAGAGCAGGATAAGAAGTCACACCAGGCTGGTCTTGGGGACAGAAAACTAATGGGCACTGAAACCCTGCAATCACTCCAGGGTTGAGGACAGTTGTCCAAGGCACAAATAACCCTGTTTTTTCCATAGAAATGAGAGATTTGTGAAATGGGGACATGGGGAAGGAGGTTTGCAGTGTGCAGGAGGAAGAAGTCATGGCTGCATTTGAATTAAGAGGACCCCATTAGGTGAGTGGGATTAATTTAATCAGTAAAACAAGATTCAATGCAACATCATTATCTGTCAGCCTTAAACTGTTTAAAAGAGCTTTTAATGAAATAGACATTATGACATACAGCAAAATTCTTCTTGCTATGCTATGTCAATACAGCATAAATTGGGGTTAGAATTTATGCAAAAACTTTGCTTCTGATGACTTTTGTGACGCTGACTACTCCCAAATTTCTGGGAATTACATGAGTCGACTGCTTCACCAGCCCTACCTTGACTCAACTGACAGTCTCCAGAGTCAGGTCCCTTACAGTTTCCATAAGCTTTAAGATCAAATGTAAATCAATAACAATTTGTAATTTAAGCAAAGAGGCAGGGGTTATACCTGCACTGGAAAAATGAGGAGCATTATTGGTGAAAATCAGGAATAATATTCTACTTTCCAAATATGCTTTCCAGGTGGTTTATCACTGTCAAAATAGGCCAATTGTGGATTTAGTATGCAATTAAAGTGTCAGATATTCCAGAGTTCTAGTGCTGACATTACCTGACTGTGCAGGTTTTAAAGGCAAAGAAAGAAATTGAAGGGTTCACATAATCCACCTAAACCCATCAGTAACCACCGTCACCTAATCGTACTGATATCTGCCATATGCAAAGCATAGAACCAGGCACTATACAAAACAGAAATGGGCTCTCCAGGAGTTTTACAGTTAGCTAGAAAAATAAGATATATATCAAAGATATGTAACTAAATATCAAAATGATAGTAGGTAAAAATAATTCCATACTATTGAAATGAAAAGACAGAGAAATGATGTCTCCAGGATTGATAAAAATGAACTTCATGATGAAGGAAGGTTTAAACTAAATATTAAAGGAGTTTGATTTGTGATGGTAAAAGTAATGTAATGGTATATTTACAGACTATGGAAACACTGTGGCCAAAAGTTGGGAGATGGAAACACAAGCCTAGGTTGGCAAGAGAGTGAAAAGAGCAGAATGGGTAAACAAGTTAGACTAAATGAACCAGCCTTGAGTAGGGAGAAAAATAAGCCTGAAATGGTAACAAAATAATAATGAACATGTGTTGAGTTCTTACTATATTTAAGGTACTTTGATTGCATTAGTTCATCAAATCCTCAGTGAGGTATCTTTAGTCTATAAGCAAGGAAACTAAGGCACACAGATTAAGTGGCTTGCCTTCATTTCACCAGCTATTAAATGGAGCCAAGATTCAAAAATAGGCAAATATAACTCAGAATCTGGGCTCAGAATCACCATATTTTTTTTACTCAAGAGTAGGAGGCCCCCAAAGGCCAGGCTAAGGAATTTGGGCTTTAGCTTCAGGTGTAAAAATTGGGAGCTAGGTACCTGAAAATCCATGCTTATAATGCTTATAAGCATGGCTCATCACCATTCTAAGTCCTCCCCTACAAGCACTGTATTATCTGATGATTTCTCCAAAAGTAACAAGTAATTACAGACCATTTTCTTGACTATAATACTGATTTAGTATATGTGCTGCCAAAGTGAGCATTATATAGTACCGACTTAGATATTTATAAAGTTCTTACTTCAGACTTTATTGGCAGTGTTCATTGTATTGGTATTCCATCACCGTACCTTTCCCTTTTAGTCTTTAGGACTTAATTTTACCTGTTAGTCACCTACCAATTCTACTAGAAATACAGCTCATAATAGTAAACGGAACAACATATGTTTATTTTCAAATGTTCTCTGAACATATATAACCTTCTTGCAAGGAGAGTCACTCTTGTCAAATAATACATTAATCCCTTTAAAGCGACTTTCTCCATCTTAGGTTTAAAAATCAGTTGGGTGCTTTAGTTACAGATGTACAGGACATAACATCTGGACCCTCCTAGGGGGCAGGGGCAAACTCTTCCTCTGTTATACCCACAGTAGCCAAATGACTTCTTCTCCCACTGTGGAAAACCACAGAAAACTGTCTCCTAATGATTTACTGCTCAACCCCCAGCCCACAAATCAAAGAATCGGGTTGAGTAAAAAATCAGAAAGAATGGTGGCCAGTGGCTATGTGAGGGGAGTGAGTTTTCAGTTTATTTTCCTAAACCAATTAATGATGAAGCAGCATGGAGGGAAAGAAAGACACAACATGGCTGTGAAAGACTTTTTTCCAGATAAATGGCCAGATATCAGATTCTGTAATAAGTACTTCCACCTATCAAAACACACACACACACAGGCACACACACTAAATTGGGGGTTGAAGGGAGGATATAGATCTTAAAAATACAAGGTGATACTCAGGAAGGCTTGTGGATATCATACAATGTTGGAACTTTGAACTCATCTCACCTAGACACTGCAAACCCAGGGTCCCTGAACTGTACATGACAGACAGAGGTGTTCGGCTGGGCCTGCAGATGTTGTTTGTTATGGTGTTGTCTTTCAAATTGAGTCAAATTTTAAAGTAGAGAAAATTCACAGGACAATCCAGATATGAGACTTCTCTTACAAAGTGGAGGATCTAGCAGCACTGGGCTCCTTTGCCCAATGGTAGCAGTGAACTGAATGGAGAAGAGGCTGCCACTTTTAGAGAAGGCTTGAACTCCCAATTTGGCACAGTCCCCACCACTTTCCCTTGTTCTGGAATATGAAGACTAGGTATCAAAAGTTGACATAAAAATCAAAAAGAATTTAGTGTTTATACTTACCTCTCCTAATCATTTATTGTACCTGCCAATTCCTATAAGCATTTGAGTTTACAAACTCTATTCTAGTCTAATCCCCTCATTTTGAGAACAATTCAGCAAGGGTAGTAAAGTGACTTACAAAATTTATTTCATAAAAATTTACATACACAAGGGTTCATAGCCTAAAGACAACTAGAGAGTATGCACAACTAACTTTCAGCTGTGTGCATACAATGCCAAAATCTGTGGAGCAAAGTTGAAATTTCAATCACTGTATACAGTGCCCCCTCCTCCCAAAAACAGGCAAAGATTCTCAAGTTTTCAGATGCCTAAATTTCAGATATGACTTTTGTTTATCTTGAGGGCATGATTTACTGAGAAGACACACAAAATAATTTATACATGCAAATAGTTCTAAAACTAAATGGGTAAAAACAACAGGAAGAATAAAAATGTTTTAAAAATTCCTCTTCAGAATATTTAACTGATACATCAGCAGGTAAGTGACTAAGATTTATTGAGGGATCCCTTGTGACTTAGATACTTTTCATATATTTACCCCCATTTAAACCTTAGAGCAGCTCAAGAAAGGTAGTATTATTACTTCTACTTTATTAGAAAAGATATTGGGGCTCAGAAGCTTTCAATAACTTAAAGATGACCCAGCTATTCAATCAGGGACCATGCCCTGATTCAAAAACTGATGAGCACATTTGTAATGTCCATGAGAACAGAGATTATGGCTTGTCCATGCTCACAAAACGATCTCATTGATATTTGTTTCATTAGCCTGCCCATTGCCAAAGCCCCCTAAGTGTTATGTATAAAGTCTTTCATAAATGCCATAATCTGAACAACTCTAATATACAAAAATAATTCTTTTAGTCTGGTCCTTGAATAAGTTAAGAAAGCTTTTGGCTCTTCCTTTGGTCACTAGACAGTGACCCCTAAGCAGGTGTCTGCTAAGGGAATTAATAAAATCTCTTTTCTAAATAAAATTCTTCTTTAGAGTTGTTATAAAAGTTAGTAGTCAAGGATTTGGCTGATATACAAGCCAAAAACAAGTTTGCTAATGAATAAGAATAATAATTAAAATCAAAATAAGTAATTCAAGAATGAAAGCTTTTGAAGAGTCAGGAATTTGATGAAAAATTCACTTGCTTTTTTTCTTTCTATAATGAAACAGTTCTTTAACCACAAAACAGCTTTTATAATAATGCAGAAGAGTATGGTTCCAAGTAAAACACTCCCCCCATTTTAATCATGGCTATTATTTTTGAAAATGAAAATGGCTGAGGTCATTGTAATCTATTTTAGGTTTTTGCATGGGTTGGTGGTATTTTTTTCTTGGCTTTGAGTTCTCCACATTACCAGCTAAACATTATGGGTTTTGCTATGTGCCCTTTCAAATCTCATTCTTTTTAATAATGTTGTACTTTATACACATAAATTAGAGTGAATTCCACTTTCTCTCCTAACAACTCCATATGGAGTCCACACTTTCGAGAGGACTAGAACGTGCCCTTTTTTTTTTTTTAATTGTGTGTACTTCTTAGAACAAGTATGTTCCTATCTGCATAAAAATGCCATGGATGTTCAAATGCTGAGAGATTAGAAAAATCAGGATTCATGTGGTCCTTTTCAAAACCAAACTGAAATATGAGAATAACATCTGTGTATCTACCCCTTCCAATTTACAAAGACAGACAGATAAAGAAAAAAATGCCCAGAAATAAAACTCCATCTAGGAAGAAGTCTGTACCTATAAATACCTGTAGACTAGGGGAGTCTACAGATATCCAGTTAGTACACATCAGTGAAGTTCTCTGTCCCCTCCCCTGTAGGACACAGCAGGCAAAATTATCATATTTCTAAAAACACTATAGCTACATAGTCAGGCCTCCCTGTAGATGTGATTAATATTTCACTGACTTTCTGAACTTAGTTTTTTTTTATTATAATTTACTAGACACATCATATAGAACAGCCCAAGATCTTTCTAAACAGCACCAATCCAGCTACACATGAAAGAATAATTTTTTGCAAAGCATACATATTGTGAAGTTTTGCCTATTAAAATGCCTTACACTGTTTGTTTGTTTATTTTTTAAAACATCAACTTGCAAGGCCAATGTAATAAGATTCTTCAGCTTTTATGAAAGCTGAAATAATTTTAAACACAGACACACAATGAGTTTATTTATTTAGAAACTTGTTAAAGAGAGTCTGGGAATTCAAATATTCAATGTTGACATTGTACAGAACTGGCCAGGAGCCAGAACTCATTCTCCAGAGGGACCCATTGGACAAGGAATTCAGGCCTTTCTCTCCTCCCACTTGAGCTAAATAGGTAGAGGCCATTAGTTATACCCACAGCAATATCTGAATCGCACTCAAATAAGCCGCCCTAGCCAGGGCACTTCAAAGGAGGGCAAGTGTGTTTAGCTTTTTAGTGCTGAACTACAGCAATATGTCACACTTTTAAAAGAGTTTTGTATACAGTTTCTTCCCTATGTAGAAATATCGCTGAAGTTTCTTATATCGCATGTAAGCAAAGGTAATTAACAAGAATTATACTTTTTTCATTCACTGGGTGGAGGAAAAGAATATCAATCTGTGTGTGAACTGAGGATATCAGAGAAGCACACTGCTTCTCCCTTTCTCCTTCTCTTGTTTTCTGTTCTGTTTATCCCTTTTTATCCTCTTCCTCACACTTGTTCTCACTACACAGCCAATTTCCTTGAGAAATTCTCTGGTAAACTCGGAAGGCCAGAAAAGTGCGAAGGGGAAAATCTAATTTTAGAAAGAGGACCGTGGCAAATGGAGTAGGGAGGGAAAGAATAGTTCATACTGGGCAGCCCAGCTGAAAAGAAAAGCAGACCCTACAGACCTTTTTAGAAAGTGCCCAGAGCAGCGGCTTCCAGCCGAGGTGGGGTTCACTAGCACTCCACCACTCCAGAAAAATATGCCTGACATACTTACAGTGTGAGGGTCTCCCCATATCTCCCCATCTCTCCCCAGCCTCTCTCACTCCCCTACTCGACCAGGCTAGGAAGGGGCCTGCTCTAAAGAGAGAGTGGATGGGTGAGGGGTGCCTGCCCTCCGCACTTGAGTGTGTCCCTGAATCCCGGACTTGTGAGTGTGTGAGTGCGTCTGTGTGCCTGTGTGTACGCGGTTAAAGCAAACCCTCTCCGAGGGAACAGCGCACCAGGGGCGCAGCACCTCTGAGGCTGGAGAAGGAAGAGGAGTTCTGGCCTCTGCTTGGGAGTCAGGAGCCAGCAGCTAACTGGAGGAGGGAGGTGTGTGCCCCCCACCTCCATTCCCTACCTGGGTGAGCTCTGCCTCCCTGTTCACTAGGGCCTTCCCAGGTCCACCCCTACTCCTCATGAGGGCCCACTTTCCCCACAGGAAGTGGCTTTGAGATGAGGGGTGGGAAGGTGTATCCAGCTCTTGGGAGTAGGACCCTGCCAGGCGCTGAGTACCTTGGGAACAGGGTAAGAGCTTTTGGCCAGGAGATGACAAGTCAAGTTTCTCCACTTAGGGCGCGCTTCCAGCAGAGACAAAGAGTAGGAGGTGAGGGGAGAGAGGGCACCCAGCCCGCGGGCCGAGGGCAACAAGTCGTAGCTCCCTGCCTTCTTCTTGCCTTCCTTGCCCTGGAAGGACAGAGCCAGGCGTCCTCAGCTGTGGCCTTCCTGCCCCAGGCCACATCTGCTGCCCCGCATAACCTGGCCCCAACTTCCAAAAATGAAATAAAATAAACTCCAAACTACAATGTGTTTAAAGGAAAACTGTATACAGAGTTATTACCTTCAACTTTATAGAAAAGAAGAAAGCAAAATTTTCATGAAATGATGCATTAATTTCTGTTCGACAAGCGACCTACATGTTGAATGTCCGTCCACTGATGAGGCCGGGTCTGGATTGTGTGGAGAGAGACCTCCGCTCAGAAAGCATGAGAGCTGGGCTATCCCGCAAAAGGCACACTCACACGCACGCCGTCGCCAAAACCTGCGACAACTCACTCTCTACAAATAAAAACCCGAAAAAAGAGCCTTTCTTTCCATCCTTCCTGCCTGTGCTGCTAATGAACCGTCCTCTTCCACAGTGTTGAGGATGGGGGAGGAGAGGGTGAAAAGTGTTATTAACCTTCCCCTAAACACAATTTTTCTTTTTGGCGAAACACATGGAAATGCTGCAGGAAGACTACACTCCAAGTGCCAAATGCAATAAAGAAACCCTAAGCCAGGGTAATGGTCAAGTAATGGCAAATAAACCGCCTTCCTAGAAGGGGCCTCTGCCTCCGTCCAGCGTTTTTCCTCCTCAAAAGTAGTCTGAAATAAACAAGTTTTTAAACAAAGCTCTGTGTTTTAATCTGTTTTTTGTTTTTTGTTTTTTTTTTAGGAGGGAAGGGGGTTAAGGATGAAAGAAAACGCGAGTAGGTGGATATATGAGGAGTACAAGCTGAAACCTTTATTATCTTATTGGGCTGCTAAGGTGAGGAGTTTTAAGTACGGGATGGAGGGTCGTCACCTACCTTACCTACTTTTGAACCTCTTTTTAAACCAAGATCAAGTGTACAAGTAACAAGTGCCCCCCTGGTCGAGGTCTTGCTAATCGCATCGCCTTCTGAGTCTTTATGAGTCTTCTGGGGGGCTAGTAGCTAAGGGGGTTACTCATTGCAACTGGTTCATTGCTGTAATTGAAACCCTACCGGGTATCACTTTAGAGAAGTGGGGTGGGGGTGGGGGTTCCTTCGGTGTTCAGGCTCTAAACAAGCTGGGCAGATCCAACCTTGCTTCTTTCCCATCGCCAGGAAAAAACAAAAAACAAACAAACAAAAAAAAACAGTTGCAACTGGCATTTCTGGCACGGTCCAGGTGCTATTCTAGCCGCCCCCCAAAAAAACCGGCTGGGAGCCTCCCCGAGCTGTCAGAGTCTGCTTGGATTTTATTTTTCTTTTTGTAAAGATGGGAATAAAAACCAAGCGCTTTAGACAGTACAAATGTCAATCCTCTTGCTTTTCCCTTATTTTTTAAATTAAATGGCTTACTTCCCCCAATGATTACAACGAATTTATAGTTTTCAACTAACGTTTAAAAACAACAAGCCCTATAAGTTGTTAAATGGATTATGCATTCATTCTAGGTTTAACTTCAGTGGGTACTTTCAGGGTCTGTGGTTCCTGGTCTTAGGCCACAAGATCCTATTCCGTAGCCAAGACCGCGACAGGACTTGGCCACCAGAGAAATGTATAGAAGACAAAAAAAGAATAACAAGCAATCGAGAAAACAACTGTTTCCTTGAGATTTGTTTCCACTGTAATATTTACCTTTGTAACGATAAAAGCACGTTTGTTTTTTAAAGTAAACTGGTCACATTGCCTCTTCCTAACCCAGAAAAATAGAGAAACCGGTGCAGACAGAGCAGCGAAGGTTTCGTTGGATTGCACGGCAGGGGTCACCACCACGCGCTAGGAAGCTCGCGCACCACGCGGGGGAAGGAACCAGGGCTTCGAAATACAAAAACGCGTCGTTTTGATACGATGTCCTTTATTACCCAGAATGTAACTGAAGAATTGTATAAAACAGCTGTTCTGTCTGAGAAAGGCAGCCGCGGTGGCAACAGCTGGTACAGTCTGAGCGGGAACCTGAGGCTTAGCAAGAAAAGTTTGTAAGAGTTCATATCTGGTTATCAGAAAGCAGCAGCGGCATCCTTAGAGACATTATAAACAAAATAAATAGGTCTCCCACTGAATGAATATCAACTATCACCAGATTGGAAAGAGGCTTGTTTTCTGGGTGGTGAGTGAGCCGTGCATGCGGGAATGTTTTAATACGGCATATACAACTTGACAATTAAAATTGCTGAAAAAGTTGCTCAAGAAAATTCGAAGAGTTTTGTGTTCTGCTTTCACTTCGGCGGATACCCGGCAAACAGGCGCGCGAAGCTCTCGGCTTTCATTTCACAACTTAACACAGGATTGAAATAGGCTCTCCACCCGCCCTGGTCCCCCTAACTGCCTCACCCCCCCCCCGCAAAACACACACACACACACACACACACACACACACACACACACACACACACACCTAACCTTTAGTCGCAATGGAAGCCCCGAGGCCTGAAGCATATGTACATTTATTCCTCCTCAGATGAAAATAAAGACACCGGCTTCATTTAAAAGCAGACAAGAAAAACAGGAGTTCCACCGACGCGCTTGACATTGTTGCAGCTAAGTGAAATGAACAATATCCAAAAGAGAAACAGACAGACCGAAGACCCAAAGAGCTCTGTATTTAGTTTGATCCCTGAGAACCCGGCGCAAGGAAGCGCACTGGGGAGGGAGTGAGTGCTTAGGTGAGGACTGGTCGAAACACTGGAAAGGAGCCTACGGCGACAGCATCACACTGGGGTAGACCGCGCACTCCCACCGCCAAAGAAACGGATTGGGCCGGCGGGAACATGAGGCTTCCTTCCGCGCGGCTGCTGAGGGGACACTGACGGCTGCAAGGCGTGGGGAGTACTCGGTTTTATACTATGCAAGGAAGGGGAGGGGGAGACTAGGGATTTCACTGGAGAGAAGCATCCCACTGCCCCCATCTCTTATCTCTCGGCTCCACAACAAAACAATTAGAGTTCTGTTTTCGGCGAGTGGGAGAGCAAACGGCGGCCTGTCCTCTCCTGAGATTGCTCCAACCCCGCATGCTGACACCTCGCGGAGGAGCGTTTCGGACTGTTCAAGGTTGCTACGGGTCTTTGCAGCGCCAAGTCCCCTTAGATTCTAGATAGAAGAATTTGGGCAAACCCAGTCTTGTCGCTTATAGTCCAGGTTGAGGTTCATGCTATTTCGGAGAGTGTCAGCTCCGCGGGCAATGCGGGGTGAAGTCACCCGGCACTTCCACGAGAAGAGTGGGGGATGGGGGTCCCGCCACCCCCCTCCCGGAACCTAATCGCCGTCGTCCCGCGTGTCGCTAACTGCGCCACTCCGAGCAGACAGGGGGCGCCGGGGAGGGTTAGTGACCCAAGACCCGAGCTGCGTCCAGAAGGAGAGCTGGAGGCTCCGCCGCGCCCTCTGCGTGGCCCAACATCCCGGCAGCCTGCCCCCTGGGGGTCGCTCGGCGTCCCGCCAGCCTAGAGCTCACGGGCCGGAGCGCGCCCTTTCGACCCCCTTTTCCTCCGTGGCTGCTGCCGCTGGCTACACGCCCTCCACTTCTCTCTCTTCAGGCGTTCGCGGGGCCTCTTCTCTCCCCACCTGCCCGCAGCTCTGCGGAGCCGGTAGCTCTGCTCCGCCCGTGTCCAGACACACACTCTGAGACTGCAGCCCCCACCCTCGTCTCCCCAACTCCCCACCCCAGTCCTCCCGCCGAGCCGCGCACGCCGGAGAGCACCGCCGAGCGCACAGCGCCCACTACCGCAACCGCAGCTCGGCGCAGCCCGCCAGCCCGCGCAACTTCCAGCGGCCGCCTCGCAACTTTTCCCAACTCCACCACCGCTGCCCGCCGCCGCCGCCGCCACTCTGTCTCCCTTGGAGTCGGCCACCCACCCCAACCCCAGAAACAAACCAAGGATCGAAAATGCTCCCTTCCCCAGCCCGCCCCCCCATCCCCCGCTCCCCCTCCCACACCCGGGACTAGCTGGTTGGCCAGAGGCAACTCTCCTCCGCCTGGGGGGAAGGGAAGGGGAGGGGGAGACTCTCTCATCTCCTCTTCCCCCCACACCCCTTCCCGCTCGCTCTCGCGCTCTCTGCTCCCTCCCACCCCAGTCTTGGCTGCCCCCATCGCCACCCCCACCCCGGGGTTGCCACAGCTGGTCGGTGCGCGAGGCTACGGACTGCCCGGCTCCTTTGGAGCCCAAACCAGGAGCGAGAGCGCGGGCGGCCGGGCGCGGAGTCTGGGACCGGCAGGTTGCTGGGGCTGCGCTGCGCCTGCCCTCCACCCGGGCCCCGGAGCGAGAGGCAGCCCCGCGCTCCCTCCCCGAGCGCTGGAGACAGATATGCAAGATGGCAGAGGAGGGGGAAAGCCAATAGAAAAGGGATATTGCACCTACTTGTGGCCAGTTTCCTTGCCCTGCCTTTGGATCTCATGCTGTGCCCAGTCCTGCAGCCGCTGGTGTGTGGTTGGGTTTTTTTTTTCTTGGATCTTTTCCTTCTTTTGCTCTCCCTCTCGCTCCCTCCCTCTTTCTCTCTCTCTCTCTCTCTCTCTCTCTCTCTCTCTCTCTCTCTCACACACACACACACACACACACACTTACACACACTCACTCTCTGTCTTTCCCTCTTTGACTCACTCTCCCTCCCTCTCTCCCTTTCTCTCAATCCACACTCGCTATCTCTCCAGCATTGTCAGTTTGGACACCTTCGCACATGCGCGCTAGACGCCCCTCCAACATCTCAGCGCCGCCAAAAAAAGTTTGGAGCGATTTATCACTTTGATTTGGAGATCTTGTCAGATGGCAATCGCCGAGGAGGCGGAGAAAGGGAGCCACGGGGAGGGCGGCGGGGGGCGGGGAGCAAGCGCAGCAAGCCAGACGGTAGCAGACACTTCGCCCCCCCACACCAGAAAAAAAGGAATGAAAAGACTCGGGCAGAGTATTGATTTCGTGTTGGAATCACCAATAAGCCTGTGTCATTATTACTATTGTTTTTCCCATCATAAATTACAGGAAATTTTCTATACTATCCATACCAAGAAGTGGGGAGTGGGGGAGGACTTTTAAAATCTTTCCCATACTAAAGAACTAGAAGGACGGGACTCTCAACAGATCATCCAGAAGTGAGATTCATCCTGAACTCCGGGAAATCTGCTTCTGCCGCTGCTACTGCTACTGAAGCTATTGCGGCTTCTTTCAGAGTTAAAAGCAGAATAAATAACTGTTTCTCTATTTTAGTTATAATATCATTGTTTGTTGCCACTTTTAGAACATTCCAGTGATCTATTCCCATCAAGTTGTAATTTCCACCTTTGAGTCGCAGATACTGGCAGGCTTGGGCATTTGATATCTTAGACCTCCTGCTTTCCCTGAGGTTGGCTGTCACCTTCCGGCCTCCTCCACCGCTGCCCCGTCCCCTCCTGCTGCAACTCAGCCTGACTGCCATTTTCATTCACTCACTTATACCCACAACCTCCGGGGTCATAAGAAGGAGGAGGTGGGGAAATCCATCCTCCATCCTTAAAAAATACATTGTCGAAATTTGCTTTTATTACAGGATTTACCAAGGAGTGGGCATGCAGAAATGGGGAGCTTCTAAAGGGTCTAGCTGTGTTCAAGGTATGACTACCTACAGATTTTCTCTTGGTACCTCCTTGCATTAAACAGTTTTATTCAATGCCTTCCATGAACTATTTATGTCCCCATTAATATCTGTTGCAAATCCTGCCAGACACCATTAAAGAAAATTACAATCTTTTCAGTCTCTGTGCTACAACAATACATACTTGATGTTCAAGTTAGAGAAAAGAGAAAAGAAAAGCATGTCCTGGTCATGAGTTTGGCAAATGCAGGAGAGGAGAAGGAAGATCTTTGAGAATGCCCAGTTGTGCCTGTTATTTATTGTCAAAACTAGGACTGGGGGGGGGGTGTACGTGAGCAAATAGCAAGGTCCATCCCCAAGAGGCATCCATCAGTGGCTCACAAATATCTTAAATTGAGAAAATCAAAATTCAAAGAATTTACCCTAAAAATGCCTGCTGTTTCTCCTTCTCCAGAGTTGTGTAATTCCAGGGGCATTTGGCTGTAAGATACAGATCCCTTGAGAACCAAGGTACAGATCCCAAGAGAGACAGATGTGTAATATAGAAATGTGAGGAAAGGAAAAGGGAAGGTGCGAAGGAAGGAATTCCACAAAGCAGGAGTAAAACAACTTCCAAAAGAAAAGTCTCTGGTGCCCACACACATGGGCACAGAACTTTATGGTTTTTCTGGACTAAAGAAGCAGGTGGGGTTTTTAAAAAAATACAATTCCTGTTGCCCTGTGCGTACAGGTGGTGTACTTATACATTTGGTGGTTGCAAAAGCACCCGGCACTTCAATATTCTGAGTGTAGGTGCCCAGGGGTCTATGAATGTCAGTTGACTGGCTCCACTCAGTTTAGATGGAGGAGTGCCCTCCCTCTGATCAGTAAGTCCTTAGGGAAAAAGGAGATGTGGGGGTTCAGAAAGAAAATAAAATATCTAGGGAGAGAAATGCACTAGGTTGGCCGGCAAGAAGTTCATAGAAGCTGCTTCTGGTCAGTTTAAAGGACTTTCTGGCGACCTTCACCTAGGCTAGAGGACACAGGGGCAGAGCTGGAGGATCAGGCCCCTCCCAGCTGTCAGAACCTAAAGGGCCTTGGCCCCCAGGAAAGGAGGTGGAGTCCACTAGGGACCCAAGAGAGCGCTGGAAAGAAGGAGGTTCTTCCTGGGACGTTTCATTTCACCTTCTCATACCCTCCCTTAAAAAATAAAAAATAACTAAAAGGAGTTACCATCCTCCCTTCCACTGCTCTAGTTAATTCCTTTCGTCTCATTTCCCAGGGGATCCGTATCCGGAGAGGAGGTTAAGAGGAGTGCCAGGGAATTTTCTAGAAAACGAAGGTACCATAGAACCAAACCCAAGGTTAAATACAAGATCCACATGTGAAGCTGTGGTGGTAGTTTCTGCTGAGAAGTTATAAACCACGTGGCGGCCTAGGGGGTGTGGTGGGGGCTCTGAAAGGAGCTGGGTAGGATGTAGAAGACTAAAGAAAATCAAATCTGAGCCCCCAAATTTGAAGATCACTGTCTTTTAAACCTTTCTAGAGGGCAGAGAGGTGGGGTTGAGGGGGAGTGAGACGCGGCTGGAGCACCCTCCCATTCTGGTTTTGTAAGTCCCCGGGGGTCGCGATCGCTTCAGCGAACGGGTCTTTTGCCTAGTCTTTGCAAGAGTATCGCAACACGAGCGAATACAACTTCTTCTAACTGAAATAATAAACACTAAACACAAACTCCTCTGTGCCCTCGGGCCAAGCCATTGTGAAAAGACAGGCATTATTCTTTTTGTTGTTTAATAAAGTATTCACAATATCATCACTTTTATTTTCAAACCTGAAACCTAGGGTTTTTTTCCTTTTTTTCTCCGTTCTCTTTATTTTTTTTCTTTTCATTTTTTTAATCACTTGCTTTCCGTCTTAAGTGAGTGTTAATAAAAGACCTAAGTTGCTAGTTCAAGTATGTTTAACCTGGTAGAGCAAACGCCCAGCAGCAGCGGACTGCGCTAGCCGCCTGCACGGCGGCGGCCCCCGCGCGCCAAGCCCGCGGGTTTCCACTCCCAAATGCCTAGACCTCGTCAGTTCCACCTGTCCCAAGTCTCAGCCGTGAGACCCAAGCAGGTGACTTTCTGTTGAGCTGCCTGCCCCTAGGGTTTCCGACATCCTCTGACGGAACATCTAAGCTGTCGCTGGCCCAAGAGGAAAGAGGCCTCCAACAAGTTGGCCGGGCTGCTCTTGCTGCCTGTCCCCCACCGCCCGCCTTTCCCTCTCCTCCTGAAATTCGTTTCCTTGAGGGGCAATAGCAAGGGCCCCAATGTTTAATTGCGTTTCCTCCCACGCAAGCAGGCATCCTAAAAGCGGTGCCTCCTTAGAAAGTCGATGCGTTTACGGGATTTTTTGGATTTGTTTTACTACTGTCTTTCTTCCTTTTTTTTTTTTTTTTTTTTTGCATTCTGGTTTTTTTTTGGGGGGATGGTTATTGTTGTTGTTGTTAAGCAGAAGCAGAGAGATCGAGATGAGAGTTGGAAGGAGGATGGGGTCGTTGAAAAAGACAGGACAAGTATACCCCTGTCCCAATTGTGTTTCTTTAATTAATGCTAGAAATGGCAAAAAACTGATTTTCAATACATTGCATGCAACAGGAAATTTTCCTTTCCCTGCATTAAAATTGAACCATCCCCACAATGTCTCTGGAAGAAAGTTTGAATTCTTTATGGAGGTATTTCTTGGCCTATTGTCTTTGTGCAGTGAACTTTCCATGTTGCTATTCAATCGCCAACCTATATTCTCCTGGCTACCAGCAAGATTAATTTAATCATTGTAATGCAATTATTAATACTGTTTACCCAACGATGGGTTTCAGGTTGGCTGTTAAGAAATTAAACTCTCGCTGGGTGACCAGAGCTAGGCAGGGGTTTCTTCATGTTGAAATGAAACAGTCCTCTTTATTTAGTCTCAGAGTTCTAGCTTTCGGCCACCGGCTCAATTAGCCAAAATGGAAACAATTTTCATTCATTGCAATAACTCACTGTTCTGAAGATCGCTTTCAAAATATACGCTTTATTATTATATGCTGACCTCGGTGGCGTGGAGTGGCAATAAAAGAAAGGGGCAAGGAGATCTATCTAACCCCCTTGGGCTATAATTATTAGAAATTAATTGGGTTCAGGACCCCGGGTACTCTAGCTAAATTAATAGCTTGTCTAGTAGTTTAAATCCGAATTTTCAGTCCACGGGAGAAAAAGAGAGAGTCACAGACATGAAATGCAGACCCAAGGGACGCCTGAGTTTACTTGCAAGACACTCATCTATTAAACAGTGTCCAGAATACATTTGTGTTGGGGCGAGTGGGCCGGAGTAGGAGGGGGCGGGGACCAAAGGAAAGAAAGGAACGAGACAGTGAGGGCTGCTAGGGAGCTAAAAGGTCTCGAGTTGATTTTATTCGATTTTTCTTGTCTGCATTGTTTTCGGGAGGGGTTGCATTTAGGGGTTAAAATACAAAATAAAGATCCCGTGTACTCGGAGCTGTGGTGCCGGAGTAAAAGTGAAAAGGGAGCCTTAGGCAAAAGGAAATTACTGCGAGCCCGCGTGACCTTTCAGGGAGGTAATCAATCAAGTGATCAACAGGGATATTTATCATCGCTATATAGGACTACTTCGCCCTGCACGGGCGGGAGTAGGGGGTGAGAGGAGGGTGGAGACGCGCGCGCGCGCATACACACACACACACACACACACACACACACACACAAGTTTGGACAAACACGGTAAGACAGAACACTTAGGCTTTAATAAATGTTAAGACCGTCGGTTTAGCCTGACATTCTCGGAAAAACACACCCTCAAACGCCTACGCAGGGGGAAATGCGCACATCCCCGCAGCAGCGACTGCGTGAAGGTGTTAACTTTAAACTGTCTGCTGTGCTTTGCCCTGAAAGGGAAGCTGGCGGTGAAATGCGCGCCTCAAATGCGGGCAAGTCGAAAGCGCAGGCTGAGCCGCGCGGGCGAGGCGCTGGGCTAGCTCGGCTTCCGCGAACACCCGGGGAAGGGGCGCCGCTGGCCGTAGGTGGCGCGAGGCGGCGGGGGTGCCCATCTCTGCGATGCGAGGACACCGGGGTCCATGGCACCGAAGCAGCCTCCTCTTCCTGCGAAATCCTCGCGCTGCCCCAGCGATGCGGCCCGAGAGAGGCGCGCTAAAGGCCAGACTGCTTCGGCGAGCACGCGCGGCAGGGATTTGGCGGCCGCGAGTTTTCTGCCCAGTTACCTTCTCTACCTTGTAAAAACTCGCTGTTTTGTAAATTGCGTTTCGGTCCCGGATTTCTTAGCAAATCGTTAGGTTTTACAATCCTGCTCCCACCTTCTGGTCGTTCCTATCCCACCCCACTTCAGGAGTGTATATATGGGAAGGAGGATGGGGGCTGGCTTTTAATAATAATGATAATGATATGAAATACTCGACTTAAAATCTAGGCCCCCAAGGCCCTCGTGCAGCGCGGGAATTATAATCAGCAATTCTTTGGAGAGAAGGTCGGGCTGATTACTGGCCCTGCAGGCTGGGAACTATTTCCCGACGGGTTTATGAAACACAGGTAGGGGTGATGTGCGCCGCCTCCCAGGTAGCGAGCCGCCGCTCCCGCGGTGTGGGAATGTGGGGCCGCGCCAGAGCCGCGCTGGTTGGCACCAGATGCGGAGCTCGCGCTCTCCCGCCTGCCGTTCCGGCCACCCTCTCTGGACTCGGAACAGCGTCTTCCAGCACAACCTGGTCTGCGGCGCCCCCGTCTGGCTAACCCCGCCACAGCAGCTCCCGGTGCGCCCGCTGTATAGGGCTCCAGCTGTGCACAGTAGCCGCCTGGGCGTGGGGGTGGGAAACAGATGGAGCGCCCCGGGGAAGTTGGGATGGAAAGGAACCCAGCAAGGAGGATTACGAGGCGATCAACTCCCGGAGCTGCTACTGGTTTAGGATCGGAGGAGCAGCTTCACTGGGCACAAATCTCTGCCGGTGGGAACGGGAGCTCCGGAGAGAAACCAGACCGCTGGTGTGCGACCCTCGGGAAAGTTTGGGTGTCCTTGGGTCCATGCTACTGAACAAAGAATAACCTAGAAAAGTGCCTTCTAAGTTAAATGTGCACTTGAACCTCCTGGGAATCTTGTTTTAAATGCAGGTTTTAATGCAGAAAATCTGGAGTGAGACTCAAGCAGTCTACCTTTCTATCACGCTCCCAAGGTGAAGTGGATGCTCCTAGAAGTGTGGCTGACCGACCAGCAACATCAAGAATAACCTGGACTTTGTTAGAAATACAGAATCTCAGGTCCCAGCCCAGACCGACTAAATCAAAATCGGCATTTTAAACAGATAATTTGCTTAAACGTTGAAGTTTGAAAAGCACAGCTCTAGAATATGCCTAGCCACGTTTTCTTTCTTCTGTCTTAGATCAGGACCCCTCCGTGATTGAACTTCACTTCAAATCCTGCTTTCTGCCTTGGTCACAGGAGAGGATGGAGTCGATGAACCTCTACCTTTAAAAGCTACAACTTCTCTCTGGACCCTCACAGAAATTCTTGCCCCCCTCACCCATTGACTGCTGGACTCAGAGGCCAGAAGCCAACAGTGAGACCTTCGTGATTCCTGGTCTGGTTGACATCCCCCCACACACTTCTTTCTCACAAGCCAGTATTTTGCTGTCAAGTCTATGACATTTATTTCTCCCTCCTTAACATTGGAGTTCTTTGTTTCCATGTCTTCCTTCCCCTCTCAGCTGTAGGTTTCTTGAAAGAAACCATGCCTTTTTTCCTCTAAGTTTTGTTTTCTCACTGTAGCATGGAAATAGGCATTCCTTTCCCCCATGAGATTAATGTATAAAAATGCTTTGTGAACTGTAAAGCTAAAGTAACTGTTACCTCTTTTTCTCACCAGTGCTTCCACCTCTCTCCCATAGGCTAGTACAATGCTGTACATCATCAGACACTTAGTATGTTATCTCTCTCTTAAAGGTCCTTGAAATCATTACACATCTGGTATCCCGAACCTAGAACACAGTCCAATTTAAAGCTCTTTACATGAAGGCTTAGGTCCTAGGTTTCCCAACTGTAAAATTCTATAGAGAAGGGCTTCTTAATCTGGGATTCAGGGGACTATGTGACATCTGCATATTTTGATTTTGTGACTCAGAGAGCTGGTGCTGTAGCCTGGAAACTATCAACATTGTAAGTGTCAATAGTTGAAAGTTGATGTCTTCATGGTTAAAAGCTAGCTTTTGTAAATTAAAATTAGGTGAGCTTTTTTCAGAGTCTACACCACTGAGGATCCTGGAACTCTTTTGGAAGCCATGGTTGCCAGACTTAGGAAAAGATGGCAGTATTCAGATTTCAGGGTAATTATACATTAGCTATACTCTGGGACAGCAAGATAGAGTTGAAAGACATTAAGAGTCAAACCTTGGCAGGTTTAAATCCCAGTTCTGCTTTTACCAGCTGTGTAACCTTAGGCAAGTTACTGAATGTCTCTGAGTCTTCATTTTCTCCTCTGTATGATAGAAATGATTATATTTATCTTGCTGGATTGTTGTGAGGATTAAAGTTAATGTATACAAAATGCCTACTATGTAGCATCCGCTACATAGTAGAAATTTAACAAACAGAACTATTTAGAGCTCCCAGCTTTAACATTCTGTAGTTTGGCCTAATGATAAGGCTTATATTGTGTGTGTCTTATATTGTGTGGGAAGTCCAGGTTCTTAGACAATGCCTTTCCCACTCCCATTGTAACGAGATATTTTTTTCTTTGCTCAACAGACTGTCCCCTCAAATAACTAAAGCCTGAGGCCTTTGATATATATAAAACTGGCTTATGCAACTAGATCTTAACAATGCAGTTTGAATGGGCACCAGTGTGCATATATGTGTAATTGGATTTTAGCTGCACATTTTTAGGGGATTCTTGTACTTGTACCTACTCTCAGTATGAATCAGGGTCATACTCTGCTCATCCCCTGCAAGCAGAGTCCTGACCATCTCCCAGACTTCCTGAAGCAACAGGACCTGGGCCACATGATGCAGGCCACTGAGACTCACTGACAGAAACATTGCTCCTCCTTTGGCCTTCTGAATGCAAGTCTTTCTGAACAGCACAAAACTATAATTTGATAATGTCTAATGTATATATGTTAGCATATTCTGTCCCCATGAAATGAAAGCCTCACAGACAATTCAAAGAGAAAGTGGTTTTTAATGAGATTAGTAAGTACTCTTCCTTTTTAAAAAATACTTTTATTGTTTATATGATTTTTTGTTTGTATAGAGTTTTTAAATTTTGGTTTTTATGAATCTAGTTGTTAACCTGACTTTCAATATATAAAACTATTGGTTGAGTCTATATCTCAGCCAGGAAATAAAAGGTTTTTGACATTTACACAGGCAGTACTTTAAAATTCTTTACTCAAATAAATGATTATGGTTGACATAAGAAAATATAGACATCATCAAAGCAGATTAATTTGCTTAATGTATTTTTTAACTTATAGATATAGCAGATTTTCCACATCTTTTTAAAGCACAAACTATAGGACCCATGTTGAGACAGCTTTTAAAGGAGACTGCCTTGTAACAAGATCCTCAGTACTCAGTAACTTAATTCCCTTGACTTGGGTCCAAGGCAGACCTGGCTACCCTCAAACTCAGCTACAGAGTGAAGTCCCATAGCCATGACAGAGTGTGATACAGGTGTGCCCTGCTTTATGAAAAGCCACATCACAATGTGATTATTCGCTCCATGCTATTTTATTAAATAATGAGTTCCCCTGAGACATTTAAAATATGATTTGACTTAACAAAAATTTGATTTATACTCCCTTTTCCCAGAAACATACCTATGGAGGTAAAGCTCCATTTTTTTAAATGGTGACACATGTCCCTTAGCAAATGTTTTATAAGCAGTCAATTTTCAAAGGTTAAGACAAGAAGCATAGCATAGTTCTGAGACTGAGAAAGAAACAATTTCTATACAGAGAATCAATTGTGCACAGAAGAAACCGTAGGAACTGATCTGTTGAATCATCTACTTTGAGGACTCATGTAGATGTCATGGATCTGACATATGATAGAATCTAGACTTTACATTTTTCAGAAAATACAATTGTACTGGATTTTAACACAAAAAAAATCAAAATCAATTCTCTAAATCCTCTTGAAAAATACTTTTCAAAACTGGGAAATAATTTTCTGTTGCATAGAGAAACTGAAGAATAATTCTAAAATTGGTCTGGGGTTATACCCATTTAGAAGTAATAGTCTGTGGGCAGAAATCCAGCTCATATCCAGGTTTTCACTTAGCTAGCTGGCATTGAACTAAAACTCTAAAATTGCATATGTTGAACTCATCAGGATATTTGGCATTCTCAAGGGCTGAAGGAGACAGCTTCACTTCTGCCTGCAGTGAAAGTGCCAATGCAGAGAAACCAAAATTATGAACACAATTTTGATGCATCTGTTTCTGTTGTGTAAATGTTATGCTGAGATTTTCACAACATTTGTGTCCAAAATATGTACAGAATCAGCAAACATGCAGGTTTCTTTAGCACACTGAATAGGCAATCTGGTGCTCCTTGTGCCTCGGGGGGAGTACATATAGTCATGGAGTGCAGGCTCCTCAGCTCTAGAATCTCATTTCCTACTCTACCCTACACACCACTGACTCCTTTCTCTTCCTCAAGCACAGTTCTGATAATATTCTCCTACTCAAGATAAAGACCCCAAAATTTGCCTTTTATTTGAAGACATTCTAGATAGGGGAAATAGCAAGAGAGGTTGGGAAAGCATGAAGTACACACCAGAAGTGTTAAGAATCTTTGTCTGAGTTATGCAATTCAAAAAGAGACTTTATGAGAAATAGGTTTGTAGAGATAGGTTGGGCACATGCCATGCGGGACTTTGAATGAGAGGCAAAAATTTGGAGCTTTATCTTGAAAATAACTGAAAGATCTTGAAAACTCTTAATAAGGTGAGGGATGCATTAAGATTAAGAAGACAGTGTTGTGTAGAATGAGTTATACTTCCTCTCACATGTTCAGTCTACTCATCATTTGAGATCCAAAATAAGCATAGTCTCCTCCAGTAAACTGTTGATATAGTTCTCTCATCTGAAAGCAATCTCTTCCCAACACCAACCTCCTGTTGCATTTCTTCTTTACATTTTGGTTTTGTCTATACCTCTGTGGTATCTCTTAATAGACTAAATTTCTTGAAGAGTATTTTTATCCAACTCTTCTTATCCTCCAGTGCTAAAGCATATCTACTAAGAACTAATAGCACTTTCTAAATATAAAAATTTTTATTTTTCAATAATTTTAGGAAATGCTCAGCAATTACCTTTTGAGTTTATATTATTATTATTGTTATCATTATTATTTTATTTGAAACAACAGAAATTTATTTTTTCACAGTTCTAGAAGCAATTATTTTTTTAAATACTGCCTCTTCTTCAGCCTCTCAATTGTATATATTTTATTCTTTCTTGCTTTCTGATTAGCTGTATGTTGGATCTTTCATGCTATCTTCCATGTTTCTTTTCCTCTCTTTCATATATTCTATCTCCTTCTCTCTCTGTGTTTAATTCTGAATAATTTCCTCAGATCTATATTCAAGTTTTCTAATTCTCTCTTTAGCTGTTTCATCAATTATTTAACCCTTTAATTAATTTTTTCTATCTCAATTATGATTTTTTTAAATTAGTGTAATTTATATCAGTTCTTTTTAAAAAGGTGTCCATTACCATTTCATACTGCCTTGCTGTCTTCTTATTTTCAGTCTCAGGGTTAAGTTTGTAAAAATTATAGACATATTTATTTGATATGATAGTTCTAATATCTGAAGGTTCTAGAGGTCTAATTCTGCAGCTTGTTATATCTACTGACCATTGCTCAAGTAAATTGTTTTCCATATTTTAGAATTCTAGAATTTTAGTTCATCTGCAGCAAGATTTTATCTGTGGGAATAATGTTTAAAATTACTTGAAGTCTTACTTTTCCAGCATGGTTTTATGTTTGTTTTTATCAGATTCCCCAGAGATATCATCAATTTTTTAATTTATTTTTTTCTTTTTAACCCAGAGGCCAGATGAGGAAGAAGTTTCCTTATTATCTCTTTTTCTGGTAATCTGATGATTTTCTGGACCAGCCTTTCACTGATGGTATAACTCTTTGAGACCCAGTTTCATGCAAAGGTACCAGTTCTAACTCTCCAACTCATGTTGGACCAGAGCTTGATGTCCTGATTTCATGAAGGCTATGAAACTTAAGCTCTGAGTTTTCAAAGTTATTAGCACCCCATTTTCGAACTATAGGCTGCAGGGATTTCTTTCTTTTTTTATATGTCCTCTTGTGTTCAGCCCCAAGGACTGTTCTTTCTTTCTTTCAAGAACATTTATTAGTTATTAAACAGAATGCTTCAGTGATTTGAGAAGGAAGAGATTACAGATTATCTAGTCCATAAAAATACTGGAACATCTAAATTTAAAAATACCTGTGGTGGCTTGCTATTAATGAATTTCAGTTTCAATTTTTTTCTTGATTTTTTTTTTTATGCAAAAGAAATTTCTAGGTCCCAAAACAAATGCAGAACCAAATGCTACTTGTGAGTAGAATCACAAAAACAGTATTTTCACATGTTTTCGATCAATCTAAAATCTCTCATACCACCTCCCTTATCTGGCCATTAAAATCACGTCCAGCTTTCTCAAATGTCGTCTCAGATTCAACCTTCTCTCCAAAGCTTTCCAAAATAATATTAATACAATTACAAAACAACAATTTATTAAGCAATTACTCTGTGTTAGGCACTACACTGACATTTTGTATATGTTACCTTATTTTTCCAAATAACCCTGAGACATTTTTAACCTTGTTGTACAGGTGAAGAAACTAGTTTTTCTACAAATTAAATGGCTTGTTCAAGAAGACCTAACTAGTAATAGGTTGAACCATATGAAACTGCTGATTCTCTACTGCTTTACACACACACACACACACACACACACACACACACACACACACAAGCATTTTTACATGATTCAGTCCAAGAAATGGTAAAGGCAGGACTAATTTCTAACTTCATATGTTCCCCCCTGGACAATACAGCCTTTCTACTATATTAACTACTTCTCTTTCTAGGCTACAGCAGTACTTTTAAACCATCTGTCTTGATTAACTTTCTTCACTTGACCTTCAGTTATAATAATATATGTTCATTTGTCTTCTCCAGTAGATTGTAAACTCCTTAAGGTCTGTGCCTTAGCTCTGTATCCCCAGCATTAGCACAGTACTTGGTACATGGCAAGTCTTCAATAATTTTTTATTTGTTTAAATAAACTAAAGTAGGTTAAAGTAGTCAATATTTATATATAATTGATATACTTCTGAGATTTTCTCTTTCATTTTTCTTAGTAGAAGTTTTAAAATATAGTCCCAAATTTTTTGACATTTTTCCCATTAGGAGGTAGTATCTATGTCTCCTTTTCATGAATCTAGACAGGCTCCTGACTGTTTCAACCAACAGAAGATAGCAGAAGTGATGTTATGTGACTTCTAAGACTCAGCCAAAGAAGTTCAGGCAGCTTCTGCCTAGGAGTCTTGGAACAATTGCTCTCTGAATGCTACCAGTTAAGTGCTCTATCTCAAGATCCAATGGCCACGCTGTGAGAAACCTAATCCATACAGTAAAACTTCACATAGGATCTCTGGCCAACAGTTCCAGTGGAGCCCAACCTTTGAATTATCTTAGCCCAGGTACCAGTCAGTTAGGTAAAGAAGTCCCTGATAATTCCAGCCCCTAGCTGTTTGAGACACTTCCATTCATTTGAGTCTTACTAGCTAAGGTCCCAAGTATTGTGGAGCAGAGACAAGCCATCCTTTTCTATCCTGTCTGAATTCCTGATGCACACACTCTGAACATAATAAAATAATTATTGCTTTACACCACTACATTTGGGGTGGTGTGTTGTATAGCAGTAAGTAACTAGAGCATTGCCTTCATCTGGCCTGTCAGGAACAGTTATAGCCTGGTGAGTTCTAAATCCTCCGGAGGTGGGGCTGGTAGTATAAGGAAATTCTCTTCCCCCAAAGATAAGGATCTAGCGGTGGATGGCTACTCCTGGTCCAGAATCAAAAGTACAGTTCACTTGGATTTCAGCTTCTGAACATGTTTTGAGCATTGGCTCTCACCCTGTGTGCTGAGTCTGTCTTATTGCCTTTCTGCCCTGGACTAAACCCAATCTGCTCAGCTGAGAGCAGTGATCTCCCAACTCATTATTGTCACTCCCCTTTCTTGGGGCTAGACCTTGCCTCTGCCATCCTACATATTGACTCTATAGCAGTCAAGCCACTCACAAGAAAGGAAACTCTGTTATGGCCTAGCAGTGTTGGTGCCCACTCTATCCCCTTGTTCAGGATCACTCAAAGATGGATTCCAGTCCAGGCTGCCAGCCAAGCTTTGCCTACATGGACTTGATAATTTAGATTCTGGCCCCTCCTTAGAAAGGAATAGCTCTTTCTTTACTCCCAGCCATCCTACCTAATATGTCCCTGCTCTTTACCCGAGTTCTAGTAACAGCAGACACTTATACAGGGATAAGGAGGTAGAATGGGCAATGAGAGGCAGTGATCACTAGGGGGTAATTGAATCTCCAGGCAAGCCCAGAGGCAGAGATACCCAGAACTCCTGGGTGCACTGTACTAGAGTGTTGGGAGCCATTCTTGATGAATGCCCTGCAGACAGGGTTGGAGTTGCCTGCAAACTAGAAGTTTGCAGAGCAGGTGGGCTTGTTAATGGATAGCTTGTTACTGAAGGAGGAAGTTTGGCTTAATGGATAGCTCCTTAGTGAAGGAGGAAGTTTGGCTTAATGTTGAATGTTCCTTGCCCCAGGGAATAAGAGACATTTCTTGTCCCAGGGAATAAGAGATGAAAGCAGTAACAAGGATGTTTTGAGAGAACTCAAAGGTCGGCAATCCTTTGCATATGTGTGGGTGTTGCGTCTCGTGCTCTTCCAAGGGTATATATATACTGTGCTAAATAAACTCAGGGCTCAGTATTCACTGTTCGCTTTCCCGGCTCTATCTTCTTTCTCTCTCTCTCTCTTCTCAATCTTCACTCCCCTTCTCGGGAACTGTTCGCTCTTAGCTGGCTGGCTCCAGCACTAGAGTTTCTGGTATCCAGGCACAAGCATTATGTTGAGAGGCAGGCAGGGATGGCCACTGTCTTTTGCTAGATTAGTGCAGTGCTGTGGGAAGGCATTTCTTCTCCTTGTTATATAAAGCATCAAAGTCTGGGTCTCTATTCCTCCCAGAGATCTATAAATGGCCTATTATCTTTTAATAAAACTTTTCTGCTTAAACTTTCCATAGTGGGTTATTTTGTCTGGAATTAAGAACACTGAATTTACCATCTTCCAATATCTTGTGATCTTTGAAACATTCAGAAAATCCTAGAGCCACCAACCATTTATTTAATATTTGTTTGTAGAACCTGACAGAGAGTACTATTAGTATTAAAGATCTACTATAAGCCTTATGGCTCTGGTAGAAAATTAACAAGTACCAAGCAGTAATGTTAAAAACAATGACCAGCCAGCCAACCAGATATGCCATATTTAAATAGTATTACTTTCATTAAATCTTAGTGTTAATAATATTAAATAATAAAAGTATTATTGATAATGAAAGGCTTTCACTGTTAAAACAAATTTATGGTTTACTTTAAAATTTGCATCTTTATCTCTCTTCTGACATTTCTATTTACGGGGAAGGTTTATAAGGGATATATTTTACAATAATACACATATGTAATTTATGAATATTTATTTTGGAAACACATAGCAAAAAAAAAATACTCAACAGTATGCATGATCCAAAAAATTTGGAAACCACTGCTGTGAATTCAAAGTATTCATTCTTAAAGAGACCTTAAAGAACATCTAATCTAGTAGTTTGTGAAATTTTTTGATGGCAGAAATTTTTCTTCAAAGAAAGTCCCAATACCCAAAATGAACAATATATGTGTAAGGTCCTCTATCTGCTCCTTTCTTGAAGAGTCCAGAGCAGTGCTATTTGCAAACTACTAATATTTTAGACCTCTCTCATTTTACAAGTTGAAATACTGAGGCACAGAAAGAAAATGACTTGACCAAGATGACTTTTCTATTGATGACTGAACTGGGGCTCAACTAACATTTCCTGAATCTCTTTTTGGCCAAAGTTCTTTCCAGCATATTACCTTATTTTATTGAAATGCTAGTCTGGTGATGCTCTCTAATTTGTATATCCTTTGCAATTCTGAGATATTGAGAGGTGTTTGCCAATTTGAGTCTGGGGAGTGTCTGAGAAGCTGAAGGGAAATGTTGGAGAGCCCCTACCCACCACCCCACACTCAGCATTTCCAAGCAAAGCTGATCATGTAAGAAACATTTTTAATGGGTTCACTGCATCTTTTGTTTCTGCTTCTTCTTTCCTGTTGGCTTTAGTCGAAAAAATATGGATTGGAAGCTCAGCCAAACATTTTCAACAGATCCAATCACAGTCATGCTGTCATCTGATAGAAATGTAGCATCACCCAAACCTCTGGGCTCTTGTTCACACATATGGATTCTAATCAGCAAAGGGATAAGCTATAGTGACTACAAGCAAATATCTCTGAACTTCACTTGAGATTGATGACAATGGTAATAAAAATAGTCTTTTCCATGACAAACACTACCAGTAAGTCAACAGTTAAAAGGGGATAGTTTTAAGAATAACCAATGCATTAGCTCTTGTCAATGAGATTTCTTTTGGCAGTAACATATTCTGGGGATTAAGTTAAACCAAATGTTTGTAACAATAGAAATGTAGTCATGTTAACAGTTAGGATTATCGTCCCAGTGAATATTTACTGTAGTTACATTCAAATTTACCATTTAATTTGCCCTTTTGGACACTGTTTGATCATTTTCATCTTTTATTGATAAATTCCATTTTAGATTAAAACCAACAGAAAGCATCCTTCGACATTTTAAAAGCCTTGAAGTTTATTTTCTTTTAAAATGTTTATGCTTTTTCCTTTTTCTTTTCTCTTTCTCTCTCTCTCTCTCTCTCTCTCTCTCTCTCTCTCTCTCTCTCTCTCTCTCTCTTTTTAAGCTGCTGCTTTCCCTGCTGCCTGCACATTGATGGGTGTAAGCAATGAAAGCCATGCTTGAGAAAGTTCTGTAAGTTCTTTGGCCACATTTGACTTTATTTGGTGCTCATCACTTTCAGACCTAGCCATGGTTGAATATTCGTGGCATTTTTCCTGATTTATCTTTAAGATCATGTCTGCTTTCCGCCATTTGGTTACATCATGGCCCCAAGGATAAGAGGTCCATTGCTGACTTTATAAGCTGGGAGTTTACCTGTCTGATTCCTGTGCCTAGAGAGAGCCATTGCAGGAAGGCCCATCCAGACACATGAAGCTAGCTTTCTGCTGGCTCCTGGCATGAATTTGGCAACTCCTGGGTGCAGAATTGAGCAAGACTAGGAACTAGTGTTGTTCATCACAAACATACTTTGTCATTTAAAGGACTTTTTTAAAAAAAAAAAAGTCTTGTTATAATATTTTTGTTGGTTAATATAAAGAAAATTATTTTTATCTCATTAAGCCATAAATGACATCTTGTCATGTTTTTAATCTATAAAATAGGTGGAAAAGGGTGATAAGAAATTTGTTGTGTTTTCCTTTTTTTTTTTTATCACTTTGACAATATACACACAAGGGTGACATATTCCTTCATACTGAGAGGGAGGAGTCCTCATGAATGACTTTGGAGCACTTATGACTCAATTGCTTCAAGAGGGCCCTCATACAGCCTTGCTGTGCTGGTGAGATTGTCCTTTACTCTTCCAGGCTGCCATACCACAGCAAGCTCAGAGAGATCCCAAGAGAAGTCTTTGGAATGATAGAAATGTACTCCTGTTAACATTTGGGATTATATAAAATGTTGTTTAAACACTGATGCTGAAGTTCCAATGCAAACCGACTAAATCAGAATTTTGGGGGATAGGACATGAACAATGCTTTGTGGTAGTAGCTCCCACAGATGATTTCCACTCCTGTAAGTACTCTCCACAATGTCTTTGACCTCATAGAGATCTTTGATTCATTAGCCTGATTGCTTTTTCACCATCACCATTTCCTCATGTCCTCTTATCCAGATTCCTATAGTCTATAATTATAATCCTGGGCAAATGCTCAATATCTCTTCACTGTTATATTACCCACATAAAGTCCCCTAATACCATTAAACTCATGGCTACATCTACTCCACACCTGGACCAGATCTCCCAAAGATGCCATGTGTATGGAAAAAACAGATAACCAATCATGTTGATTGTTTTAAGTTTAAACCCATGATTACAAATCTTACTTAAGCATATAGCACAGCTCAAAAACCCTATTATGCTTTCAGAATTCAGTACATACCACACCTTCTATTCTTTCCCCTAAAACTTCTATATTCCTCTCCTCTCCTCACTACCTTTGGCTGATGGCATTGCCTCATAATTCTTTAGGAGAAATACAATTATCGGAGGGAATTCCTCTTCTTCCCTCCTCCAAATCTATGAAACCACCCACATCTGTGTCCACACTCTTTTCCTTACTGCTACTGGCTATGTTCTTGCTTCTATCAAAGATCAGCCTTTTGTTTTTGTCCTTGATCCCTTCTCCTTTTGTCTTTCAAGAGACTTCATTTTTCCTTCATAAAAATGCATTGCCAATATACTTCAATTGTGATGTATATTTTACAAATATACTTCAGTATCTTCCATCTTAAAACATAACAAACATTCCTTAACTCCAATTCCATCTTGGCTATGACACTATATCTCTGCTGCTCTTCACTTTAAAACTTCTCTAAAAGATTTGCTTTTAGTGTCTTTCCCCCACTTTCTCAATATGCCAGTGAAAACACAATTATTAAGGTCAACTTCCCTCCCAAACAACTTTTCTTGGATATCTGAAAGGAACTTCAAACTTAATATGTCAACAAACAATTTCTTTTTTCTAATTCCACAAAATAATTTCGTCCTTCTCCAGTCTTCCCATTTCACTCAATGGCAACATCATCCACTCAGTTCAAGCCTTGATTCTTCTTTCTCTCATAACTGATGTACAATTCATCAAAATATTGTGTTGGCTATTCTTCCAAAATACATCCTGAATCCCTTCACTTCTCTTTATTTCCTGTCACTTCAGTCTGACCACCATCATTCTTCACTTGGATCGACTCAACAGCTTCCTGACAGTCTCCCATCTCCACCCTTGCCTCACAATATTCATGTTTTCTACACAGCAACCTATGTGTCTTTTAAAAACATAGATGAAGTCAAGTCATGTCCAACTGCTTCCCATTACATTTATAATAAATTCAAACTTTCTTAAAGCCTGACAGACCTGGCCCTTACCTATTCCTCAGACCTCATCTCAGTTAACTCCTCCCATCCATTTCCACCTTTGCTCCTGCATAGGGAGCTTCTGTACTTTCTCGGATCACTTTGTACTCCAGAAAATCTCAGAGGCTTCCCTTCTGCTGGATCTTCCTAACGTGCTTATCTCCCAGAACTTCTGTTGTCCAGCTCCTTACCTTAGCTCAGAAGTCACTTCCACTCCCTGACCATTCATTCTAAAGCAGCCACCACTTTTTCTTATGTTACTTTTTATATTTATTTTTTATATTTATAACCCATCACTTTTTATTATGTTACTTCATTCTTTTTCTTTTTCTTTTTTTCATGGCACTTGTTCAGCAAATGAAATGATTTTAGCTGACATCTCAAAAGTAGGTAAAGTTAATTTTAAAGATATTCTTCAAGAATTAGTTTAATGAGGAAAAATCTTTGGGTAAGATGAACTCTGTGGAAGTCTAAAAACAATGCCTCATCTTCACGAGCAGTGCCTGGACTGCACAAGTAAGTATTATGGGCTTTCTCAAATGTCCTTGGGAAAGGTTTGAAATTTCATGATATAATAACAATTTCAGCTCTAGCTATAACATCTAGGATTTTAATTAAGTCACATGGCCCAAAGAACTTTGAACTAGATATTCGATGTTCCACTTTCTCAGTAAGAATCCCCCATCTCGGGGGACTTTTTTCTTCCAAATGTTTAACCTATCCACATCTATGACTTGGAGTAAATTTAGTGATGATCTAAGTACTCTGTACCTTCTCATAGTGTAAAAGCCCTTCTATGGTTAATTTAAGAAATGATTATTTTTTCAACTAACCTTCCTTCTAATAAGAGAACATAATTAATTTTACCTCTTTCTGAGTGATAACACCACTTATGCTTTCAGAAGCTAATTGGGAGAAACTCGTTTTGAATTCTTTGATACCACTGATGAATGAGAAATATACATGGATAATTTTCCTGCTAATGGGTGTTAAACATATGTATTATAAAATAGAGTTCTCTCCTCTGCTATAATAATTGTTGGGATTTTTTGGGGGGTGGGTAACTTCGGAAAATCTAGGATCAGTGTTCAGGCAACAGTAATTACTGCTCAGTACAATAATCATCACCATCAGCCTGATCAGGCCCATGAGGCACAAGTCAGGGCTTAAGGAAATGTATTTTTTATCCAGGATGATGAAAAGTTTTACTTAAGGCCAGACACTCAGGACATAAATTTGATGACTATTACTGACAGTTGTAAATATATTGAATTCCTAAGTCAGAATTATTGTTTTAAGTGTTTTCTGAGTGAAATCATATTCAAAGGAATCTGAAATTTAAATCTCATGTTGAAAAATCCTTACAGGTCCTATGTATGAAATAAAAACAGAAACAAATGCAGATAAATGTTTAGAAATTTATCAGGCAAAGAAGGTAATATCAGCAGCGACCTATATTACAGAGAAGTGGAGACCAACTTCTGTTACCTGGTTTGAGGTTTCCCTTTAAAATAACATGCAAGAAAATGGTTGGGGAAGAGGATAAATGCTGGAGTGAGAGTAGGCATCATTAAGTGGTTTATAGAATAAAACCATAAGGTCTCAGGATTGAAATGGATCTGAAACTTGAATCCCATTTTTAGCATTAAAGTAAACCTTTACTATGTACCAATAAGAGCGTAGGCTCTATCTTTAAAGAGATCATAAGTCTTAACCAGCACTATAAGTCAGGGTGCAATTCAAATAAAAAAATCCAGTTACAGTGGCTTAACTAAATAAGATTGCATTCCTCCCAAATTTAGATCCAGAGGTGAGCAATTCAGAATCATCCATGCTCTAGCTCCAAATATCTTTCTCTCCACCATTATTAACACATGGCTGGTCACTCAAGACTTCCAGGTAGCACCTCGATCTCCAGTCTCAAGCCTCCTGCCAGCAAAGAAGGAAGAGGAAGAATAAAGAGGAGGGAAAGAAAGCTGTCAGAATAAAAAAAATAAAATCTTTCCCAGAAATCTTTACTAGACATTTGTTTATCTCCTGGCCAAAAGTGTGCAGCAAGGATTCCCCTGCAAAGGGAATACAAAGGATTCTGGAAAGGCAGATATTTAAGCTAGGCATATTGCCACTCCAAACAAATTAAGGACTCTGCTATAAGAAAAAAGGGAGAATGGTTTTGGTTAGCAATAAGTAGTGTCTGCCATAGACTAGCAAGTACCTTGACAATTACACTATAGCATGATTTGTACATAATAAATTCTTACAGAACACAAGATTGTTTACCCTCCTGTTAGGGAAAGGTGTTATGGATGGCTTCACTGAGAAAGTAACACTTGGGCTGAGTTTCAAAGAAAGAATGAAATTGTCAGAGTAAACAAAAGGAAGGATTACTTCAGAAGAGGGTTAAGTGGGAGTGGAAAAATGATTGTACATCAGAACATTTTCAGTTACCACTAACAGAAATTCAATTTGAATGAAAAAGTACAGAGGCAAGGTTTCAGGAATGGCTAGCTCCAGTAGCTCAGATGATGTCACCAAGACTCAATATTGCTTGCTTTCTTCTCTTTGATTCTGCAACAGCCAGTAAGCAGCTCCAGGCTTATATCCTATCCTATCAGCTGCCCCAGAAGTTTATGCATCTCATTGGAAGAACTTGGAGCATGTGTCCATCACTTTTACCTATCACTATGAACAGGAAAATGAGATATGCTGATTGGTAAAGGCTGGGTTCCATGTCCACCTCCAAAGCTGTATCCACACTGGTTGACCTAGGAGTGAGAAAGAAGCTGTCCGAAGGAAACTGGGAGTAAATAAAACGACAAAGTAGCAAATGTCTCTCTTACAGAGAACAAATTATTTTAGTGATATTTAAGTGTAATGTACAAGACATAGATGAACAATTGGCTGATTTGAGTGAGGGGCAGAGAAGATGCTGAAATGACACTGGAATTCAGGTTTGGGTGTCTGGGTATGATGTTGGCAATAAGTAAACTGGTGACTATATACACATGGAGAACCAGGTTAGGAAGGGGAGGGGGAGGCAATAAGAATAAAAATAAACAACAACAACAATAATAACAATAAATAGCTAACTTCCTGACAAGCCAAGAGAAAAGAAATGGCAGGGAACAGAAAACACAAACCTAATATTTAGAACAGACAACTAAACTAGTGATACTGATTTTTTACATCTTTAAGCCCACCTTTGTTTACATAGGCATTTTAAAATGCATTTATTGTAATATCCAAGGCACTCTGATTTTTGAAAAATTTCCAAACATATTCTACCTTAGCTGTCTCAATTATGCTTTCAATTCTACAATATCTCCTTTCCTCTTTCTCTTAGATAATCGCTGTCTTTAAAACCTCAAAACAAGGGGTTAAATTGCAACAGTTTGAGATGAATAGTGATTGGAACCTGCAGCCATAATGAAAAATAACATCTAAATTTTGAACCTACATGAAACCAATAAGCTGTCCCTTATTCAGGTTTATTAATATGCTGCATTTGTCTGCTTCAAAAGTGTATGAATAATTCTTCAAGGCCAAATTAGTATTTTAAAATATGAGTTGGCCAACATAATATGAGTTAGCATACAAAGAGATTAAAATGGTATTTCTATTTTGAATCAACATAGCTAAAGATTTATAAACTTTAAACAAGATTTCTCTTACATAAATTTGGTCTTTCTTTTAGCTGAGACCATTATAATAGAGATTTAGTGATCTGGTTTCAAAAGAACAAGAACAATTTTTTAAAAATATCTCTTAAGTCTGCATTAGTTATATTAATCCCTTAAACTGGAAGTAACTTTGTTTTTAATACATCTCTGGAGGTACATGTGGTTGTCAGCAGTTTAATAATAACGCTGTTACCTATTGATAAAAATATTTCTCAAAGCGGAAAAGAAATTCAATTTTTTGCATGTTAATAACACAAGTTATTCTGAAAGAAAACATAACACATGATCTGTAATAGACATTGTTAGATGTTTAGCCAACAACCACTCCTCCTTCTCTTTTCTTAAAGAATTTTGGTTGCTTACAGGTGTTCTATATCAGGGGAGGCTGACGCTGCTTCATTCCCAGAGAGTGTATCCTGATTGGTCTAAGATGGTCATAATGGTCCCATTCCCCTTGAAATGACTGTTCCAGACATTTGTTTGATTTCAGAGGAAGTTTGCTGGAAAGCAGCTAGAAAAAATGTCCTCCTCTTTAAAAAAGGTACAAGGGAGAGACCATCTATTATCTCCTATAACCACCTTGCCACCAGCAGGTGAGCTAGCCTGAAGACAGCCAACATACTGAGAAGGGCACAGCTGGAAAATGGAGAGAACCCCAGTCCTCGATGATGTGGAGACATTGAATAAATCAGTCCTGAAGCAATCATAGTGGGAGGCTTTTATGTAAGATAAAATTTCCTTTTTTTTTTCTTTTAACAATTATGAGGTGTATTTTCTGTTACTTTCTGCCAAAGAATCCGAATACATAATTTTATTGTTTTTTTTAAACTACTAAAACATTGAAAGTTAAGAAAAATAATAGCAAAAAGTGACATAATAAAAAATACATTTTATTCCTAAAAATTTACATTCTTCAGAAATGTTCATGTCCCATGCAGAGAGATACATAAATGTCCTTAAATAGGAGAGTGGCAAATTATTTCTAGTAAAACACGCTGTTGTCTCCTGCCTTACTTCTATTATCCCACAATGGGCTCGATCCTCCTGTTAGCAGGAATTGCTGTGTAAGCAGTGGCCGCCACAAATGCCACCATTTCAAGTCAACTTCCACAAATCACCAGGAAAGCCATTATTTTCTAGCCCAAGGTTCCTTCCTGGCAGCAATGTAAATCATGATCAGGTGGACATGGCACTCGTATGGTTTATTATCTTTACTAAATTTGACCAAAGTCTGTTGCAAAACAAATCCTAGGTACTCCTATGAAGATTTCAAATGTGCAGGCTCAATTTAACCCTTTTTATATTCCTCAAATTCAAATTCTTTACTGTTTTATCCTATTTTTGTCTCAGCACAACCCCCTACCTCTCCCTGCAGACTCCATCCGAGATATTTCTCCAGGTAAAGATAGCTAGAACAAGTGCGTGCTAAACCTGTAATGTCTGTTTACTTTATTTTTACGTGATTGTTCTCATTATAATAATATGAGATGGGCACCAATTACCAGTGTAACCAGGACTGATGCTTACCAAACTTTAACTCTCTTCAGTCAAACTCTCACTTTTGAGAACATTCTGAAGCCTCCTTCTCCTTGTTTATCTGTTTCATCACAAGGTTGGGTTGACTTTACATGTCCTCCTGATTTTATTAACTTTATACATTATATTTCTCATTATATATCAGTTAGAGTGGACAACTTGATGTGACAAATAAAGCAAAGCATATAATGGTCCCTACAATAGAATATTTGTTCTTGCTCCTAAAATAGTCCTAGAAGAAAGTGTAGGCCAATGCATTAACTCTCCTCTAAACGAATTCAGGGACCTGAAATTTTTCTATATTGTGACTCTGTCACTTTTTAGGTCATTGTCATTATCTGCACCTAGCCTGGGGAAAAAGAAAAAGCAAAAAAGAGCATGAATTGGAAAGTTTTATCTGTTCAATGTTTTCTCTTCTAAAAGGTGGCTACACCCCATAGATCAAATTCTGGATCAACTTCTTGTTTGATAAACTAAGAGACGGAACATCAAATTGGTTTCTGCAAATCAAATGTTTGTATAAATATGTTTTCTGTTCCACATCAAGTCAAGAGAAGTGATGATCCCTCTAGGATTGACTCCTAAACTGAGTTTTAGAGCACAAGACTTCTCAGGGTGGATATTTAGAGCTATTAAGATAACTGGAAACTAAAATTAAATTGTTGATGGGTGACAGTTTATTTAGACTTTATTCAGTTTTTACAAATTTAATGAATAAAACCACAAATTACTACCCTAAAACAATTGTCCAGTTTATTTTCTTTGGGGGGATTAAAAAGTGTTTCTTAATTTTGATATGTATTAGTTAAACATCCCTATGGAACCATTTCACCATAGAAAGTTATTCTCCCTGCAATATCCTCTCCTACATGAGATCTTTCTGGAAAAAGAATTAGAACTCTTCTATCCTTATATTGAGGTTTCAATCATCTCATCCTGGCTGACTCGTTGGATAAGGCCAGAATCAGTCTGTGTGAGTCACTCAATTCACATATGGCCCAAAGATAAATTCTTTTCAACAGTGCAGCCTGTCCAGTCAGCAGTCTCAAAAATATGTAGGTCAAAGGGGGAAATGAATGAGAGGATGTTTATGGCTTAGTTCCACATATAACCACTCACAGAAAAGTAAGTCACACACACAAAAAAATGTCCTGACAGTTTCTGGCAACATCTTTGGATACAGAAGGTGGTATGTTTAAAACATGGCTTCAGAAATCAATAAATCAGCATTAGTTGGGCTTGAATCATTGCACCTTGAAAAGAGAAATAATCGGTGGCATTGTCATAGAAAAACTAGCTAGCTGTTTGCCCGACAGGTGGGTATTACCATGGTGACATCACAGTAGTCAAAAGTATATATGGCCCTTGGCTTTATAGAGTTAAAAATTTGATCCCCATCATGTAGTTAAGGTATCAGGTTCAAGGTGACTACTGCATGACAACCAAACTCCCAGGGCACTGATATGTAAATCATAACACAATTTAGTCATTTAAATAAGATATATGATCACAACACACAAAAGAATGCTTATATTGGTATAGCCTATACTTTCTCTGTAGGCAGTTAATATTTAAATCATATTATAACCAGAAGTTTGCTTGGCAAGGAGTGAGGAATTTGAACCAAGGGAATTATTTATACAATTTAAATGTTTGATGGCACTGGATTTTGATTGTCTGATTCAGTCATTTTCAATTTCTATTTTTATTTTATTAGCAGCAAAACACGTTTTCAAGATAGTCTTATAAGAAACACACATATAAATATATACATATATAGCACCTCTTCTCTTTCTCTCTGCTTTGATTAAAACTCTGGTCATCTACTCAGATCCCCACTACTTGGCTACTCCATAGTCTGAAAGAAGTCAGGCAGAGGAGCTGGGAGAAGCATTCTAAGGAGGAAGCCAGCATAAGCAGAGATACAGAAGCATGAAAGGATGTGGCACATTCTGAGAACTGCATGTGGTTCTGTCAGAATGGGCTATAATTTTCGCAAGGAAATAGAGAAAGGAATTGGGCTGAAAGTAAGCAAGAGACAAATGATGAAGAAAAGGCCTGTACACTTGGCTAAATTATTTGGGTCTCATATAGAAAGCTATGGAAAGCCTTAAAAGAATTGTTATCAGGGCCATGACATGATCAAATTGCTATTTTAGAAATATCACTAAGGCCGAAAAATAGAAAATCGGGTTAGTGCGAGGGGTACAATATATGCAAGGAAAATAGGAAGCCTGTATCACACACTACCACTGTCTCTCATCTTTAGTTAGGACTTCGCTGCACACCACCAGTCTTCCAACTGCCAGCACCTGCATTGCAGGACCTGAGAGTGTTTTCTTGTTGCTGGAGCTTACTCACTCTGTTTCTTGTGGCAGGTTTGAAGTATTAGGGAATTCATGCTCCAAGCACACCCTCACTCAGGGATTTAGGAGGGCTCCGCCTATCTCTGGGGTCATGCTTCATCCTAGTGCAATTAAGCTCCAATTGTCTACTAAGGCAGCTGGCTTAATAACAGACCTTTGGGCTGCTTCCTCTTCCTTGTCTCACACATTCCCTTATCCTGTACTTCGCCTCTCAAATAAATTGCTTGTACCAAAATATTTATTTTAGTATCTGTTTCTGATGAAACCTAAACTAGGCCACTGTTTCTGATGAAACCTAAACTAGGCCACTCTAAGACAGATGATGAGGGCCTGATTCAAGCAGGGATGTAGAAATGGAGACAAAGAAAGTAGATTGGATATGTGTTCAAAAGATGTTAAAACTAAATATGAAAGTGATCAGGAAATTCCAGGAAGGCCTCTAGGTTCCTGTTTTGAGCAACTGGGGATGGCAAAGCCATTCACCAAGTAAAGGGATAGAGGAGGAGAAACAGGATAGGGGAAAAGACAACAGACTCAGAGTTGAATATGCTGAGTGTGAGACACCTGAGGAAAAGCCAAGTAGAGAGAAGATACTGAGCAGGAGAATTATACTTAGTACAGTAGACTTCTATCATTTTTATGCTCAGTATCTGAATCTCCTTCCTATATGGGGAAAATATACAATGAATTGAGACAGAATCTTCTCCTTAGATCAGAATAATGAGCAGGGGAGCAGATTTCCTGCCTCCTCTCTTAAGCTGCCGGGACACGGTCACGTGACTTAGGCTTGGCCAATCAGATGTCCCGACCAGGATTTTTATGTATTGAGTGGATAATGCACAGAGGCAAGGGCAGTCTGATTATTCAGGGTGGATGTAACAGAATTGAGAGTTTAGTGATTCTGGGGGTGATAGAAGCCGCAGTGAGGTCCTCACTTCTATAGTATCTGCCAAGTCCATTTGGGGGAGGGAGCCAAGAATCTATGCTAGTTTCTCATCATGATAGAAACTGCAAGTCAAATTCCATCTTCGTATTTGTAAAACGATCAATGTTCTATTTCTTAAGCTGGGAGATTCATACATGAGTATTTGTTCTACTTTTTTGGTTATTTTAAGAATTTCTATGCATTTTAAACACTTTTATTTATATTTCTTTTATCTGTTTTATTTATTTATATCACATATATATTTCAGAATAAAAATTTTCAAACAGAGAAACATGGTCTTCAAACAGAAGTAACAAAGTAGAAATTATGTTCAAGGGTGAAAAAGGATAGAATGTCTGGGATTTGCTTTGAAATAGGGGAGAAATATGAAGAAGATTCACAAAATATAGATAATTGTTGAAGCTGAGAGATAGGTATAGTGGTTTTCTTTGTATTTTTGTGTGTTTAAAAATTTCTTAATTATAAAGTGAAAGCATTTTGGACAGTGTAATGGGGTAGGGAGAATGAATTAGAAGAGAGAAGAGACTTGAGGCAGAGGGTATCCAGGGCTTATGGAAACACTAATGGAGAAGGGCCACCTCTTAGTAATAACCCCAAGGAAACTCAGTGCCTCATACATGAAATATGCCCAACACTCATTTGTTGATCCATCTCAATCTAGAAACCTGGCAACTGACTGGAAATAGGACTAAACTTTGTTTAATCAGAAAACTAAAGCTTTAGAAATATCTGAAGGCTTGAGTCACCAACAGCCCTATTTGTTTCCTAGAAATTCTGACTACTCAGACATCAGATTCCTCGCTCACCTGTGTGCCACCAGTGGTTCAAAATTTTCTTTGGTAAACTATGAATGTTTTCCTCTCCTTGGTAGCTATTGTCACACTTGATGTTATTAATTCTACCTTTCTTCTCCTAAAGCTCATAAAAGCTTTTTTCCCCAAATGGATCTTTGATGCTATTGCCAATCTTCAATAGCCAGAATTTTAAGCTGTCATTTTATTGCCTTGCTCTTTAAGCTTTATAGGAACACCCCCTACACACACCCCACCCCCAATTCCTAAGAAAAGAAACTTGGTATACATTCCCAAGCACTGGCTGGAGGGCATCTGAGTGACACCATCTCAGGCCACTAAAAAGAACCAGCTCCCAGGGGTGGAATGGAATCTCTGCTTTTCCAGGATTCCTCCCCTCCTATTCAGTCTCAAACGTCTGGGACGCACCTCATTATCCAGCTTTATTCACCATTTTATCCCATGTCCTATAGGGAATTTGATCAAAAGAGAATCCCAGAATATAAACCAGCCACACCTGCAAATTTTATTATAAGTATGTTGTTTGTTTGTTCAATCCGGGTGGGGGAAGGGCAACGGAAAATCAAGAGCTATGGGAAGACTGTCCTCACAGCTCAGCTCCTCTGCTGTGGGCTTCTTTCCAGTTGGTGCAACAGGAGATCTGGGGCCTGTGTTTGCTTTTCTTGGCACTCACAGAGGTGGTGTCTGTAGCTGAAGACACTGGGGCTGTTGCCAGAGGCCCTGCTGGAGCTGGGACTATGTGATTCCAGGTTCCAAGATCTCATCTGCTCGCAGCGATGGGGAACATTTTGATCTTGGCAAATGCTCTCATGCCGGCACTGCATGTACCCCTGACTCTTCTCCCTATTTCTCCAACCTCAAGCAGAGCAACAGGGTGACCTCTGGACACACACAGCTCCACAGCACTACTGTCTCTGAATTCTCTGTATCTCCCGCGGGAACTCACCACAGTGGACACAAACAAGATTACAAACTGCTAGTGACCTGGCAGTGCATTAACCACAGGCCCTGTGAGGAGGAAGGAGAGCTAGTATTCCTTCCCTGGTAGCTAACCACAGGGCCACACAGATTCCCGAGGTGGGTGCCCTAGATCCGTCTACTTGTTTCTGCCATGCAAATTAGCACAGGTTAAACAAAGTCAGAAAAACAAAATATCTTCCCCTCAGATGGGAGATGCGATCCCCTTCTTTAAGCTACTGCTGGTCCCTAACATTAGGGCAGGTAGGTGTTCTCTACCATGCCTGAGTTAAAGCCCAGGCTATCATTTAAACCTCTGTGGAATGCTAGATCTGGTAAGTCTGTAAAGTCTTCCAGGACTCAGGCTTTCATTATATCAGCCCACCCTCTACCTCCTATTTGCATGACCCTCCAGCCCACTTTCTGCAAGGTTACCTCTTCCCTGTGCTGCAGTGGCCCCTCCCATCACACCTCACACCTCACCTCAGTCTCACCCTCTCCTGTACTCACAGGAATGGGACAGCTCCTCCTTCATCAAGTGCTGCTCAGAGCCCATGTTTCTCAACTTTCAATTCACACGTTAATAAAATCTAACCCCATAGATTCACTCTTTCTCAGTTCTTATAGCCACAGGAACACCATTTTTAGCTCCTCTGTCCCAATTCATCAGCCTTTTTTCTGGATACAAAACAGATAGAGTTTTTGGTCAACAATGTGATTTTAGTTGAGAAATGGTCTCCATTCACCTGATATAATGTTTTAAAGTAATAATTATTGAGCCTTGTTGTGTACTTGTAATGTAGAAAGGAGGCAAGAGCACTAAAATGTAAATCAGAGACCACAATATGCCCATCAGGCCTGCAGCCAGACCACGAGGACACCTATAGAACAAAGGAAGGTTTCTGCTGGGATTGCTAACAAACTGTTTACCCATCCTGTAAAGGGAAAACAGGAAAACAGAGTCTCTAAGTAGCACCCTACGCAAAATAAAATCATTCATTCCCTATAGCTAAAAACGTGGGGAACCTACAGATCCTTCCCTGCTGGGAAGTACCAGCAGGCCTTTCACCTGTACATGTTTACCTTTTCATGCTACATACTCTTATCCTTTCACACTGTATGTCTGTACCATCAAAGGAAAATGGATAAACAAAGTCTTTAGACTGTAATTCATGGAAACTAAGAATGATACATAAATTGAATTCCTCAAACACTTGGGATCCCTCTTAGTGTCTTTTTCTCAGACCGACCCTCTCAGTGTTTTTACTTTGTCCCTCTTACTGTCACTGTCTCTGTATCTCTCTACCTGTTTCTTTGAGTCTCTTAGGCTCTCTCACTCTCGGACTCTGAGAGGAGATCATGCTCTGTCTATAGAGTGTTACCCCTTCTCTAATAAACTTTCCTTTTGACTCTGACTCTGATGTACATTGAAATTCTTTCTTGCACTCAGCTAAGAACTCTCGCTCTCTCTCAGTGCAGGGCTTGAGCTCCCTTTAACTTGGGGAATTCACCCTGTCCTGCATGACTTGGTGCCTGATAAATATTATCCTTTTTAATCCTTGCAGCTATCCTACTGAGGATAAACAAATTTTGGCCCAGAGAGAATCAGCTGCCAAGGTGATATAGCTATTAAATGGTAGAGCCAAAATTTAAACATAAGCATTTTAAGCCTAAAGCCCATGTTTTTAATCACACTGTGTATTATTTTCCAAACTCTAGCAGCATCCCCCTTTTAAAATTTCTTGCCCTCTCTTTATACTACCCCTTGCCCAGATTACTGTTATCTACCAACTTTAAGGAAAGTTTGCCATTTAACTCCATGATGTTAAGCAAAAAACCACCTCTCCAACTTTTCCTCTGCCATCACATTGGGTCTCCTCCCAGGCTAATTGCTCAGAAAACTCCTCTAATATCCTGTGTCAGTTTTAGGATACTTTGGGCTGCAAGAATCTAAACTCCCAACAGAGGCCGACTTAACAAATAGGGATATTGATCTTACAAAACAGGAATTGTTTAAATCAGACTTCAGAAACTGTGATTGAGCAGCTTGACAATGCCATCAAGGACCCAAGGATTGGGGCTTTTTCCATCTCCCCACTCTGTAAACCTAATTCAAAGGCTGGCTCCCCTCAAGAGCTGAGGGTGGCTTACGAGGAGCAACTGGCACCACATTTTCCCTAGCTGTTGTCCCAAAGGTCGGAGTGGGCACTCTCCTCCAATCAGGTCTGATTAAACAAATGCAAGTCACATGCCCATCCCTGGACCAAGAATGCACAAAGTGATTGGTTTAAGCTCAAATTCCTGAACCAATCCCTGGCAAAGAGAATAAGATTACCATGAGTGAGTTAGATTATTCAGGACCTGGGAGGAAATCACTTTCCCCTGCATGGAGAGAAAGAGGACATCTTCTAGGTTCCACTGAGGAGGAAAAAGGGGTGGTTGCTACAAACTCTGATTTCAAAGTTTGTCCATCAAAGTGACCACACATAGTTTTGTAGTTTGTGCATTGTCCAAGGCACTTTGATGAAAGAGTGAATGAAGGCTGCTTGTTTGCTATGCTGTCCACGTTGATGCAGAGCCATGTTTGCCCAGATGCTGGGGGTCTCTCCTTTCACCTCCAAATAAAGTCAGGGTCACTGTATGTCCACCAGCCATAAACCCATGGGGCTGAAAACTCTTAGAGGAGGTGCCTTTTTCTAATTTTCACAAAGGTACCTCTGGCGGGCATGCTCAGAGTCCCCTTCAAGAAAGGATAAGCTGTCCAGCTGTGAGGAGTGCAATTAGCTGACAGTCTCCAGCTGTTAGGTCCTTCTGAGTCTGCCTCGGCTTTCAAGAGGAGTTACTACTCTTTTCTGCATGTCCCCAAGCCCATTACTAATCAAGATGGTGGTTTCAGGGACTAGTCATTTCTACTGGAAGGTGGAAGCTCGGCTCTGATGGACATTCGTGTCCTAGAGCTTCTCGTCAGGAAGACAAAAGTTTGTCAGGACTGCATCATGCCTGATGGCACCCCCTGGCCAGTCCTGCTCCTTCCCCGTTTCTCTTTCACTAGTGTTACCCCTCAATAAGCTTTTGCATTTCTAATTCCATGTCATCACCTGCTCTCCAGAGAACACAATCTGCAACTGTACCCTGATAGCTAACTCTGACTCTACACCTTCTGTCTCTACTCTACTCACATACCTTGTATCTCTGGGAAACCAGTCCTTCATCCTCTATGCTCCACCACTTCTGCTAAAACTGCTTTTTATCTGCTTTATGACCTTGAGTCCTTTGACACTCCCCCATTTTCAGTCCACCAGCCACCATCTAGTTTCCCTTTCGTCACACCTCAGCCTAGACTTCATCTTAACCATGACTTTGCTAGCACCTGATTTCTCCCCACCCTTATGCCAATCTCCCGTCCTGGGAAAGCCACAGTAAAATGTCCTGAGAACTAGGTTTAATGACTTAACAACAAATCCACATTATCTAACTTTAACTGAGCCCTCAGGGCTACTCAGTGAATATTTTTCTAATTGCTGTAGACTCCCACTGCATCAGGCCCCAATGTTTTTTTCTCTCTCTACTTCCTAATGTTCCTTCCTCCTAGTTTCTCCTTATTAGAGGATAAGTTGTTAACTTTTTTTTATGTTGAGTTTTATGTTAAGTTTGTAGTCCCTGAACTTTCCCCTTAGAGTGGGCATCTGTTGCTTTTACCTTCCCAGATTCATCACACCCTGATTTTCTTTGAAAAAACAGCCTCCCTCCCATCCCCAGTCCATGTAGCTCCAGTAGGCTGGCTCCCATTTCCTCCAAAGCTGTGCGTGTGACCCATCAGTGCACAATAAACAAATCAAGGATGGGCATGAGAACCAAGCCAGACCAACAAAAACCCTTTTCTAAACTATTCTAGGGGAAAATAACTCTCTTTTGCTTTGGAGATTGCTAATCTGTAAAGAAACAAGCCTGGTTGGTAAACTCTCATCATGCCCACACAAGAGAAGATCCTGCCTGAGAAAAAGCTGAGGAAACCAGATCTGGTCCTAAAGGCACCCAAGAGTTCCTAGACTCACCTATCTTGACGTCATCATACCACAGGATTTTTCAATTATATTATCCAATAATTTCTCCTTTTTTACTTAAGCAAGTTTAAAGCATGTTTCTGTACTTGAAACCAACAATCCTGACCTATAATCTCAATTTCCAGATTTATTTATATTTTTACCTATTCTGACTTAATCTATTACAGAATTACCATGCTTGCTTGCATTGTTTTCCTGCTATGCCTTATTTTTCTTTGAGACTTTGTTTTATCAATTTCCCTTTCTCCATTGACTTCTTTCCCATTGCTTTATTCATAAGTGATATTCATTGAATAAATATTACTGAACTATGTCAAAAGGCATTTCTGAAGAACAGGGCTCTTTGAGAGCAATCTATTCTGCAAATAGCCAGGGTAGGGCTATTCCAAAGAACAAAAGAAGCATCTTCCTCAATGACATAATCTCTATTTCTCCCCGTCCTCTTCTGCTTGTTCCTCAAGGATGCTAAACCTTCAGCATCTCACCCTTTCTCTGGCAGTAGATACACCTTGTTCTTCCTGAGAAATTGTTCTGTGGCACACAAAGGTGAGTAGAAAATAAGCAGTATTATATTCTGTGTAATAATTCTTCAAGAGTTCAGAGAAGTTAAGTGGAGGGAGCAGAACTGTGTACATTGACGGCCCTTAACTGTATTCAGAAACTCTTCAGTGCTCAGATGTTGAGTTGTTTTTCTGTTTTCTTTTTTATTTAATTTTATCTTAGATAAATATACTTATAGGATTTATAATTCAAAATTAAATTTAAAAATACAGATATAAAAGTTTTATCTCTCCACCCCTCCATCTTTTCCATCAAGTTTCATGAAGTTTTGAGGTTATTCTTCTGTATTCATTTTCTATTTCTGCATTAAAAATTACCACAAACTTAGTGACTTCAAACAAAGCATATTTATTATCTCATAGTTTCTGTGGCTCAGAAGTCTGATAGAGTGTGACAGAGTTTTCTGTTCAAGGCCTCACAAAGCTAAAATCAAGAGTCAGCCAGGACTGCCATCTCATCTAGAGCTCAAGATCATCTCTTAAGCTCATTCAGTTCCTTAGGTCTGTAGCTCTGAGGTCCCATTACCTTACAGGCTGTTGGCCTGGGTTGCTCTCAGCTCCTAGAAGCCTCCTTCAGGTCTTAGCAACATGGCTCTTTTCTTTTTTTCCAGGCCAGCAGGAAAGCATCCTATTGACAGATCCCATCCACACTCAAGAGGAGGACATAATACAAGGCATATATACTAGGAGGACAGAATATTGGGAGCCATCCTAGAATTTTCCCTACCACAGCCTCCATTGTTGTTGAGGTTTGTTTTTTATATAAGCAAAGCAAAAATGCATGCACATGCACATGCACACACATCTTTTAGATAAATAATGATATATAATAAACACTTTTCTCTATTTAGTTATTTTCACTTAATAGTATATCTGGAGCTCATTTCAAAACAGTGTATAAAGGTAGTCCTTATTCTTTTCAACAGTTTAGTACTTCATTTGTGTGTATATCATATTTATTCAACCATTCTCTGATGGCCATTTGTGTTGTTTCCAGTATTTCTTTCACTCTTACAGAGAGCGCTGCAACAAATAGCTTTGTGTAGTCTTTTGTTGGTGGTGGTGGTGGTCAAAAAAGTTTTTGCTAAATATGGCCAAATTTTCCTATAAGAGATGATATCATTTTGCTCCCCTTCCTTCAAGGTATCCCAGTACAGATTTAATTTGTGATTTTCTTTTTGTGAGTGAGGATAAGCAATTTAACATAAGTTGAAGGAAAATTTTTATTTTTTTTTTTCTGTAAAATGTCTGTTCATGTCCTTTGCCTATTTTTCTATTGAGTTGTTGTACTTCTCTCAATTTCTAAAAGTTCTTAGGTAGTTTAGTCTTTTTTCTATGACATGAGCAGCAATTATATCTTTATTTATTTATTTGTTTATATATATATATATTCCCCTCAGTTTGTCACCATTTTGTTTTTGCTACAAGGAAATTTTTCATGTGTGCAGTTGTATTTGTCAAGTCCTTTCTTTTACAACTTCTGAATTTTGAATCATAGAGAGAAAGATTTTCTTCATTCAATATTTAAGTAATCCATTATGGTTTTGTTTTCCAAGTACTAGCACAGTTTTATTTTTTAAATTTAAATCTTTGATACACTTGGAATTTATCTTATTATGTGGTTTAAGTTGTTAATTCAGCAACATTATTTTCAAATGTCTCCCCAATCAGGAAAACTGAGGAATGAAAGTCACCAGAAACTAAGGTCAAAAAGAAAAAACTATTCTAAAATGCTTAATTACAGGCTTTCTCAAGGCTGTGATAATGGAAAATAACATTGCTTAATTATCTGTCAAGGTATGCAATGCCAAATGTTAGACACTTTTATTGAGCTGAACTTGAAGAACATGAAACCATGCAAACTGTGGTGAGAATATGAGGATAAATCATTGATTTCAGAAAAAGAACTTGTGTACTTCTTAAGCTTGAGTTGATGAAGCTTCCTTTTTCAACAAATGCTACAAAACTTCAAAATCTTAATCTCTTATATTTTTTTCTTTCAAGTTCAATTATTTATAAATGCTCTTAAAGTACTCTTTGTTTCAAATTTACATATAGTAACATTCATTCTTTTTGGTGTACAGTCTCTAAGGAGTACAAAATACCCTTACTAATTTATTTAGAATTATTATTAGCATTTCAGATACAATCTAGAAGCCTTACAATTACCCCTCTTTAGCCTTCCTGCATTTATATTGGCATTTTTACTATGTATGCACGCATTGAAACCCTCACCAATCTTGTATTTTGCTGTCCACAGTTACATGTATTTTTTTTAATTTATGAGGAAAAAATATCCTATTATATTTACCCAAACAGGTGTTTGTTCTTCCTTCAGTCCTAGTGTTCCCATTTTCCCTCTTGTATCATTTTCCTTTAGCATGAAAAATTTCCTTTATCATTTATTTTAGAGCAGGTAGCTAGCAGTGAATTTTCTTAGTTTTCTTTATTTGAGGATATATTTATTTCCCCATCATTCCAGCAGGATATTTTCACTAGATGTAGAATTCTCAGTTAATAGTTCTTTTCTTGAAACACTTTAAAGATGTTGTTCCACTGTCTTCTAGGCTATACATAATATGTTATTTTTCTCTGGCTGCTTTTAAGGTTTTTTTTTTTACCTTTGATTTTCAGCAGTTTGATTATAATGTGTGTGGTGTGGTTTTCTTTGAGTTTATTTTGTAACCTTATATCTTTCATTAAATTAAAACGTTTTCAGCCATTATTACTTCAAATATTTTTCCTGCACCAATTTCTTTTCTTCTTTTTCTGGGACCACAGTAACATATCCGTTATGTCTTAAAATATTGTCCTGTGGGTACCTAATGATGTTCATTTTTTTAAAATCTTTTCTCTCTCACTTCTATAAAATCAATGATTGCTATTCACCAATCTCCAAATTCACTGACCCTTTTCTCTATCATTTTAATTCTGCTATTAAGCACATTCAATGATTTTTTTTTATTTCATACATTGTATTCTTCAGTTCTAAAATCTCCATTTGGCTCTTTCATTTATAATTTCTATTTTGCTCCTCAAATTTTCTATCTTTCATTCATTTCAAATGTGTTCACTTTCACTTTGTAAGGGATGATTATAATAGCTGCTTTAAAGTCTGCCTAATAATTCCAACATCTGGATCATCTTGGGGTTGTCATTTGTTGATTAGATTTTCATTTGAGAATTAGTCACATTTTCTTCCTCTTTTGTATGTTGAGTGATTTTAAATTGTATTCTGGACATTTTGAATATTTATTATATTATGAAACTCCAGGTTCTATGAAAATCCTCTGTAGAATATTGACTTTAAAAAAACAAGTTAGGTTCAGACTATAAATTCTGTTTCTCTTCGGTCAATTAGTTTCATTGTCAGTTCTGTTTTCAAATCTTTTGCTATGCTGCCTTGTTCTATACCACTCATGTGCTTCTCAGGGATTACTCTCTAAATTGTGCACTAATTTATGTCATAGATCACTTTTCAATACCTTTGTTATGCAGCTTTGGACCTTTTTTGTGCATACAAAACTCAGGCTTGTAGCATAAGATGCCATAATGGCATTTCTTTCCATCAAGTCTAAGAATTATACGGATGTTATAATATAATCATAAAGTATTTTTTTCCATTACTATTCCTCATGTCATTTGTTGTTAGTCATTACTCTCCTACCTCGTCAACTCTATTTGAACCACAAATCTACTAAAATTAATTTTCTTCTCACTGTTATAAGAATTTTGCTTTAAATTTTTCTTTTTTAATACCAAAAGCCAATACAAATGAAAGGCATTCTTCCCACACTTTTGTCTGATTTTAATCCAGTTTCCCCCATTAGTCTCAATTTATCCAACTTTTACAAAGAGTCTTCTTGCCTTTCCATCTCTTCTAAGAGTAACAAATGGATTTATCTTTGACTCTTTCATTCACCAAGTATTTATCCAGGGCCCATCATGTGCTAGATACTGTTCTAGACACAGCTCACTTTTAAAAATAACTTCTTGACACTGGATGCATAGGCTACCAGAGATACTGGAGAATTTATTTCTCTTGAGTTTTTAAGAGAATCACTTGTCTACTCAAGATTATTAACTGGAGGATGGCTTAAGGTAAAGAAAAGTCTCCTCTCAGTGTTCCAAGTTCAGTGAACTTTCAAGACTGAAATAACAAGGAGATACCATCAAACAAACCCAAAATATCTCTAAGAGAAACCAAATTTTCATTTATTGTCTCTCAAATTTTAGCCTTTTCACATCATTGCAATTATACATGTTCCTACTTATGCTTCTCCCCAGAACCTCACAAGTTTTGAAGGGACAATAAAAGCCCCTGAGAAGCACTGTAAGCTAATGGTTATCGTCCAAATATCCCATCTGGTTGTCTTTGAGAAAATATTTCATATTTGAATTGTTCCCATCTTTTCCACACTGGTAAAGTCAATGTGAGAATATATAATGAACAAACTGAGATTAGAAAAATAATTCCATTGTTCCATTAACAAATTCCTAGTAAGTGTGATGAACATAAACATATTTCACATCAAGCGGAATGAGGCTTCACTAATGAGATGAGAATACTATACATTTGATGTAATACCAACTGATTTTTAAATATTTAGTAAAAGTGATATAAGAAGGGAATATAATTAGCTTGCATGATTATTCAGCCTAGGTTTATTCTCATTTATTGGCTATGTGATCTTGGATAAATTATGTAACCTCTCCGAGTCTTCCATTCCTCACCTATAAAATTGAGAGAATAATAACTATGTTGTAGTTTGTTAGAATTCAATGCCTAACATGATAACTAATCAACATTATGTAAATAAAAATCCAAAGTCAATAAAACATCTGAAAGAGAATATATGCATGTGTCTAAAAATGTCTTTGGAAAATTGTATTCCAGCCTCTTATATACTTTATAAATTGAAAAAGGGCAGAAGGATTTCTTAAAACATCATTTAAAGCAGAAGAACAAATCTTCCTTATTAATAAATGCATCCTAACTTCAATATCTAATTCCACCAGATTAGCCTGGATATTTTTTGGAAGGACCTGACTATAATAATGCATAAAAGTTTGTCTAATAGCTGGCCACAAGCTTTTGCTGACACCTAATGAAATCTCTTTAATTACTTCAGCAGCCCCTATATTGGCTGCCATGCTGGGGTCATTGGAAAACTCGACCCTGTGGTACTTGGGATACAAGAACATCTTCTGCTGATTGAGGTTTGTACCCTGTGGAAATGTTTTAATGTGATCCTTGAAGCATGTCCTAAGCAATGCTGTCAACACATCTTCTTCTTTGTCGGGCCTTTATTTGGTCAGGAATACTCAGGAGCTCTGTCTTGCTGCCTGTGGTTTACCACATTGTCTCCCATTTGCTTTTGAATCTGGTTTAGCTATGTTCAATGAAGCAGATTTAGCTGAATTAGGGGCACATCATCAACATTGCTCCTCCAGAGAAAATTTCCCATCAAGTAAATCACTAAATCAGCTACCATGTTCTGAAGCACAGACACCACATCCTTGCCACCTGATTATTCACTTGCAGAAAAACACAGTCTCAACGTAGTGAGCTATGGTGAATGTCTAAAGTCCAAACGAAAAGCTGAGGTTGATTTCAAATCTCCAGTATAAAGAATTTCAAAAGAAGTAAAAAGCAATTATAAAAGGACAACTTATTCATAATTCACACTATCACAGGTGATTTTTAATAAGAAGTAATAGGTTCTTGGAGATGACTATTTAATATAAACTAAAAGGTATAGCATAACTTTAAAAATCCCAGCTGTTATATAAATATAAATGTTATATATTATGAATTGATGAATGAGGGTGATTAGGTATAGACAAATATAAGAATTTGCTATATGCAAAGGAGTTGAGATGTTCCTTCACAGTGTGTTGTTGTTTTTATTTGTTTTTAATGCATAGGCATTCTCAGGGAATAAATAATTGCCTTAACTGTATTATTTGATCAATTAAAAATCTTAATGTCATGGGTTTTTTTACTAGTTCTGAAAATGAAGAATGTGCCAGTGCACAGAACTAACTTAGTATAGATTTTTGCTACCCAAAACAGTTGATATTTTAAATAAAAGTAAGGTTCACATTTTTTTTAATAAAAAGTAGACTTTTTAGAAGTGTGATCATTGGAGAAAAAATCTTGATTTCATTAAAATCATTCTACTTTACTGTCTATATAAATCCAAGGACAAGCCTTAAAACCACCATCTACATTTTCTCCCATTTGAAGTAAATGGCAGTATTGGTACCGCGTTTTCATTTTAAGCCTTGATTCACCTTTTATAGTAAGAATATTTTGAAAATTGGAAACTTTCCTTTCTAATCACAGAATGTCACAAGGAAATGGAACTCCTCAACTTGACAGTAATAAAGAAGATCTAGGCTGGCCTTTCTCTTTTGTTCTTCTTCAGTCACCAGTGGCTATGTGGGACATCAGGATAGTCCTTCCTCAAAAAAGTTCAGAACACAAAGTGATGGACCTATATACCAGGACACTAGGACAATGAACTAGAGAAAGGTGACAGGATATTTCTGAACCAAAAAGAAAATAATCATAACAAAAACCCATAAAATACCTAGAAACAAACATAACAAGAATGTTCACGGCCATTGCAAACACAACAATAAAATAATAAATGAAATTTGAGAAACCTGTGACAGACCTTATTCCTAGCTAGGAAAAAGCAATTCTAAAAATTTTTAAATGACACCAAACTAATCTGTATGCTCATTCCAATCTCAAACTGTTAATAGTGGTTACCTCTGAGGAGTGGAGCTGAGGAAAATATTTGTAATACATATGATAGACAAATCTCCCAAATATCAATTGATTAAACAAACAATAACTTAATAGAAAAATATGGACAAAATATGTGACAAATATGTCACAAAGAAAGAAATACAAGTTTTTTTTAAATATCTGGAAAGAAGCTTAGCTTCATTCATAATAGAAAAAATATAAAATACTACTAATCTAAAATACCATTTTTTACTTCTCAAATTGGCAAAAAACAAAGTTTGATAGCACCCTGTTGGCATAGTCATGGGTAAATAAGAACGCCTGTACATTAGTTGAATAATATTATATTACTTATATATTATAAATTATATTTCTATAGAGGGCCATTGTATAATAGCAACTGAAATTATAAATGCATGCATTCTTTGATTCAACAATTCCACTTCCTTCATATATACTCACATACATGCAAAATGACAAAAGCTAATGTTTGAAACACTGTTTAAAATAGTAAAAGATTGAAAACATTCAAATATCTTTTGATTAAGGACTGATTAAATAAAGTATGGTACATCTATCTATACAACTAAATATTATTCAACTAAAAAGGAAAAATCTTTAGGTACTAATATTTAAAAAGTTCAATGATATATTATTAAGTAAAGATAGCAAAGTACATGAGTGTTCAAATACGCAAATATTTATATACAAGGGAAAAATATTAATATACATTAAAATGCATAGGAATATAACAATGCTTACTTAGAAAAAGGACGGGCAGGTTGCAGAAATACAAGGAAAGAACAGAGGTAGGAAAGAGAATTTTAGCTATATATCACTTAATAACTGGATTTTTGAACAATGTGATTCCATTACCTGCTTAAAAAATTTAAACTAGATTTTAATTAGACCTTTTTTATGAATTATTTGGAAATAAACCTCTTTACATCATGAAATAATTTTTGTAAATGTATTTGTAACAATCCCCATCTTTTAGTAGAACCATGGCAAATGCAATTATATTTCAGTTAGAAATTCATTGCTTTCTAATATTTAACTTCAACATAAAATTTATCACATTAAAAATCTCTTAATACTGAGGTAGGTACTACCTCAATAAAGGGAAAAATAGATTTTATGTTATATTTATTGTACTGTATTTCTATTTACTTAAATATATATTTACATATAATATATATTTATTATATTATATGTATACATACACAGAATGTATTTATAAAAAACTGATGTTGGTTTAAACTTGTCAGACAACCAACATATCTCACAACAAATTGATTCTTGTTCACATATAAAGAAATAGTGTATCTTTAAACTATGCTATATTTATTGACTAGAAAAAAATATATAGGACATTGAAGTCAATGGACATCTGACCTTGAAGAAATGTAATGAGCTTGTTTATAGAGAAAAGTTCCATGGTGCTTAGTGGTGAAGGGCACAGGATTTTGGAGTAAGACCCGTCTAGATTGAATCCACTGCCTATGTGACCTTGGGTGAGTTACTTCATAGGGGACTGTTTCCTACCACACAGTAAATTCTTCATAGAATTTTTGTTAAATAAAATAATGCATATAAATGGTTTAGCACAGACATTTACCAAAACTCTATGTTCATTACTAACCCTCTGTTCTTTAAAAGTCTTCATATTCCTATAAATATATATATGCTTGCAGAGAAAAAAAAAAAAGAATACAAAACAGGTATAAAAGTGGAAAAATCAGTGGCCTGTATGATACAATTTGTGGGGTTTGCAAACAGCTTTCCTACAAGTCAGACACATTTCACCAGAAGGGCCCACTGGTCATAGGAAACTCTATTTGAGAAGTCAGCCCTCAGGCTAATCCCCTTAGAACATGTGAATATCTCTAGAAGGAGATTAACCATTAATTATTAATATTTAGCATAGCATATTAAACAAACGTTACTTTAATAGCTAGCAGCAGAATTCCTCTTAGAGAACAGTCTCAGGGGAAATACAGAATCCTGATGTGCCATTTTGAATGCGAAAAGATTTCTTGGGGCACAGTTTGGAAGAGGAAGGAATAAGACAAAGAGAGCAAAACTGTTCTGCATAAGGAAAGAACAGAGATTTGTTGGGGTTGGGAGCATACCTAGTCAGAGAAAAAGAACAGACCTTGAAGTTGGGAGAAAGAGAGCTCTGGGTTCTCCTCTCCAGCTCAGGAGAATGCACCTTCACAGTGGCAGGAATGACCAAAGGCTTTTGAGAACAGAAATATCTGAAATTTAGTTGTATTTGATGTGCATGGTTTCATGAACCCAAGCCTTTTGTAAGATCTCACACATGTCAGTCAGGACTTTGGGCAGCAAAGGGATTGGAGTGATGTACAGGAAGAAGACACATCCCAAAGCAGGCAGAAAACACAGAGAATAGGATAAACGCAGTGGGAAAAACACCTGAAAGTGGAAACACAGAATCAAAATGCCTTGGTCTGGAGCATAGGCTCCTCCGAAAATCCTCAGACATGATGAGGATAGGGGTGGGAGCAAGGGATGTCTCCTGTCTCACCACATATGAGATGAAGATTGAATCCATTGAATTAAGTCTCAAAGGATGGAATGACCTGGCTGCATGTTGGTTGCACTAGCTCTTTTTCATCCCAGCTCTTTAACAGCTGGGGGAAAGCTAAAAAGCAGGACCCGAAAGGCTTAGAATCCAGAGCTAACAGGAGAAGGGTAACACAACTAGAGGAGGAAGTTTGGGAAGGATGACACATAACGGGCATCAGATTGGGACACTTTAACAGGAAATAGTTGTTCTGAATGGAGAAGGGTGCCCATGGCTTGAGCAAGCCTTGAGCAAGCCTTGAGCAGATTATAAATTAACATTTTAAAAATATTATTCACCTAAAATTTAATTTGATATATGCTATGTGGGTAAGTGATCAAATACCAGTTTACCTGTGACAACTTGCTGAAAAGAAAACATTAAATCTATAACATGACAAATATAATGGGAAAAAAACTGGAATAAAAAAAAAGTCCAAAGACATGAAAATGGTACTTTTTCTTCCCAGCAGCCTGTTTAAAAGAGTTAAATTAAGATGCAAAGTGATCATATCGGCCTTAATTCCTCTCTGTTACTAATTGATCACCTTCTTGGAAACATGCAGATAAAAGTTCCATCTTGGAGAATTTAAGATAAGAGTGAATGGGAAGAAAGAGAAATTAGCAGGCTTTACCAGTCCACATTCAAAACCATCAAGCTCTGCTTGTTCAAAGCTGCCTACAGATTCATAACATTAAATTGAACCTTTAATGTATTCTGATGTAGGGGAGCTTACAATCAAAAGGCTTGCTCTTAGGTTCACACTTACCTTTGTACATTGTAGGGAATGTAAAACCAGGTAAACTTAAATGGCTATTGGGAAACAAGATAAATTAGAGTTCCATTTGTTATAAAGAAATTCAAGCTGCTTCTTATGATGAAAATGCATAGATATACATATATTCTATAGATATGCCTCAGCTAAGGATAGTAGAGCCTATAGTGCATTAGTTTATAGGCATATTAATATGATAAAAGAAATGATGAAATTTGGTTCTTTGCCTAAAGGAAAACCTGTTCTAAATAGTAAAACTGGCCAAATGTCAAGTGATTCTAAAAATAGATAAGCTTCCACTATGAAATCCATCTCCTCATAGGGAATAATGAGAGAAACACAGCCACACTCTATGGAAAAGATCCACCAAGAAATTGCCAAGATAATTTCCTTCATTTGACCATAAACCCATCAAAACTTCATGGAATGGTTATTTTATTTATGCAGTAACTGTGTTTAGTTAACCACACATACCATAGCTTTCTTAAATAAAGAGAGTGACATACAGACTGCCATGGGACTTGTTCTTTAATAAGACTTCAAATATTAATGTAAATCTCCAGAATCCTAAGAAATTTTCTACTGAACTCAACAGTCACCAACACAGACTGATCTAGAAATAGATTATATCCTATTCCTCCTTGGCATCTCTAAATATTTATTTTTAAAAATTTTTTTAATTATTTATTATTATTTTTGCCATCCAAGTACTAACCAGGCCTGACCCTGCTTAGCTTCCAAGATCAGACATTGGGCTTGTTCAGGGTGGCATGATCGTAGACCATGGACGATGGCTCCACTGGGGCATGAACCCAGGACCTTCTGCATGTAAAACAGACATGCTAACCGCTGCACTATGGAACCATGTCCTATTTAAAATCTAGCTACTTAAATTGAACTACTTTAAAAAGGAACCCAAGAGGACTATAATCAGATATATTAATTCTGAGAATCTGAACATCAGCTATAGAAACAAGGAAACAGTTGTTTTTTGTTTTTTTTTTTAATAAAACATTGGCCCAGTGTTAATGTGGGCCATGAAAATATTTGAAGTTTGATTAGTGTGATGTCATGGAAGCTAGACCTATTTGATACCAACACCTTTTCTTTTTCTTAATATTTTATATGTGACTTGATGCTTGGTGATGCAGTAGCAAACTCTTGCCCTGCTTCCCAATAATTTTGTCTGAAAACAGCTTTTTTCCCATCCAGTCCTCCAAAGAGCAAATTATCAATAGAACTATTTTGACAAAAGGATGACTTGTTTAAAATACAAAAGAACCCATTATATCCAATAAGCAATCAAATTAGTACCAAAAGTTACATCTTAAAGACAGATTTTAATTAAGATGACCCTCATTATGAAAATTCTTAAAGTAAAAGCTAGAGGTATCAATATGTTTCTCTCATCATAGAGCACAATACTATACATTACTGTTTTCAAAGACATAGATCATGTTAGGTGTTAAGGGGTTTACCACTACATGTTAATCCTTTTTTAAAAATCTCACTTATTGTTTTATCATAGACACAAAGCTATTTAACCTGTAGAGCAGCTACCTTGTTAGGCCATCAGCTGTAATTTTTGAAATTTTTGTAACCATGGAGACATTTCTTCAAACAAGTACTAGCAATCCACTTAATAAGAAGAGTAACTGCGCTGGTTGGGGAGATAAGGAAAGTCAGATCCGAGTATAAACCCCGTCCCCCTTACTTCTTTGAGAAGGAAAGAATAAACATAAGCCTTGGTTACAAAACTGGCATTGCTTTCTTTCTTTATTTCTTATTTTATTTCTCAAAAATAAAAACGTGTGAAGTTTAAAGTTTCCAGGCAAAACCACAGTTTGAAATTTTAAAATATAAGCAAAAACCTCTATGGGTATGTAACAAGATCTGAGCATAAATTTTAACAGAACTAGCTAAAAATTGTTAGCTTAACCTCTCTCTTTCTTGCCTCAGACTGTCTACCTCTAGGTTCTTTGTTCCTGGCAGCCGGCAGCCTTTCCTAGTGCCCTGGAGTGAAAGAAGGCATAGTTTTCATCTACTTATGTACTTTTGCACCCTTTCAACTAAAATTTTAAAAGTAAAATTGTACTGACATGAAACCGTTTCTGTCTTCAATTTTAAATTTTAAATAGACTGATTTCACTCTACAGGGTGGAAGAAAAAAAATCTAAGTCTATAGTCATTAAAGTGATTGAGGTTTTTGTTACAGATAAGCATATATTGCCATCTACTGTTCAGAAAATAAAAATGGTTAAGCCAAAAGTTCTCAGCCTTATTAAGCTTTTGACAGATCATAAATTCAAAATGAAAAAGAATGGCTTTATGAAAGTAGTCAATTTCTCCTCACTTATTCAGATCAGCTATTTAGTATTCAAAAAATAGTTTGAAAACAAAAGAGAAAATACAACAACCCAGAAAACTTTCTTCCCTAAAACCAGAAAAATTGCTGTAATTATTCTGACTTTTGATTAAAGGTTAAAAGCAAATCGTTGTTTTATATTTTATGGACCCACCATGTTATATACTACAATGAAGAAGAAATATAAGAAAGTTATCCCTTTTAATCATCTTACCTTCATTTCAAAATTTAACAAGATATAGATTAATTTATTTTCTTTATGTTCTCATAAAGTCACTAGAAGTGCATAAGACAAAGTCAGTTTTTAACTTTAGGTTTAGGTTATAAATAAATTTTCTTTAGAAAAATAAAGTAGATAACACTTAGCTCTCTTTAGGCTTCTAATAATACCTACTTAAGCTCAAATTTAGCAAAAGCTCCTTTAGGGCAGAAAGCTACCACAAAAGCAGTGCATCTGGGTCAGAGAATCCAGCCACATTGAAATGCTCCTACTAGTAAGGGGAGGCAGAGTTCTGTGCCTCCATATCCATCAATGTGAGAAATGACCTGTCTTTATCCTGGTGGCTGGTGTTGAGCTGGAGGAAATGATTTCGTGGTCGAAATTCAGTTGTTTTCACACATAAAAAAGCATTTTCCCTTTTAAAGGATATTTATTTAACTCTGTCGACAGCCAAACACCACATCATGTCTTGTGTCAGCTATCTCACAGTCGATAGACAGATGTAGATGTGAAGTGGAACATATGGACAGTGCAGAGCAAAACCCCCAACATGAATATCTATGAAAAGAAAGAAAAGACCTTTAATCTGCAGGTCATCAGTCTAATTACAAAAGCTGATTACACAGTACACACTCTGTACAGTGCATACATGTGTGTACGTGTATGTGTAGAGAAGAAAGTGTTTTCAAAAAATGGTAACTGATTTTGCTATATCAACAATTTTGGTTCCAACCATTATAGCTTATTTTGCTGGCTTCGTTATGGTGCTTTCATCATAACTAACACTGGTATAGCATTTACTGTTTATAAGGCACCCTTACACACGTCACAATTTATTTGCTCATTTAGCAAATGTATGCTGAACACCAGCCATGTGCAAGGCTCTCACAAGCATCAGAAATACAAAGCTAAAAAAGAACATAACCCAGCTTTCAAAGAGCTTGGTCTAGGTGGGGTGAGAAAGAAGCAGTCTCACAGCTGGGTTTACAAAACAATGTGAGAAGTTCCCTGACAGAGTAATGAAGGGGTGCTATGTAAAAAGGAAAGAGAGCAGATCTATTTCTGCCTGGGCGATGTGACAGGGATCAGGAAGCTGTAGGTGATAGAAAATTGATTAATATGTGAACCAGCAGAGGGGACATTTTCTGAGAACCACAGGTTATTGCCGGTTGTGACATGCTCAGCCAGTCTCAGTAGGTGAGTAGGTGAGCCTGGTGAGGAAGTGTCATGCAGAGGAGTTCCAAGCATTTATGCCCAGTGTTGTATAGATGGGAGGATAGAAAATAAAGGTTATAGAACAGTTTATAAGCATAGAAGTAGTAGAGGTGTCCACAATCCCCAGAACTCTCATTATCCCACAGCTTACGCCCTGTGTAGATGGTCCACATGCCCCGTGGCTAATGTCTAAGGAGTAGGGAACATCTGTGCCATGGATGCTCCCTGGTCAGAGAAGTGGCCTTGATAGAAAGGGAGGGCCTCTGAAGCCAAAGGGTTGGTTATCAGCTTGTTCTTTCTGGGGTGCTAACTCTGCCTTGCTAAGCCAGCTATCTACTAAGAACTACCAAAAATGGGAAGGAGATGAACCTCCAGGACTTGCAGATTTATCGCTCCTAAAGGGAGGGAGAATAGGGATTAAAGGCTCTTGTTGGCCATACTGAGTTGATTTGCAGCTTCTGGCAGCATGAAGCCACCAACTGTTTTTGTGCAAGGAAGTAATAGGATCTGATTTGTATTTTAAAGAAGTCACCAGCATTGTAAAGATAAGTGAGGGATAGGAGACAAGCCAAGGAGCTATTGTAGATCAGATGAGAGGGTCTGACACAGGGAAGAAGCAGAGAGGATGGGAGGAAAGCCAACTAGAGAGATGCTCACTCAGGAATGGAATGAATAGGACTTCAAGACTGGTTAGATTTGAGAGGGTGGGGGAAGAAGAGTCTAATATTACCTGGTCTCTGGCTGAGTGATGAGCTGGATTGGGAAAGGGACTATGAAGGGAGATGAGAAGCAATAAGGCTATTTATTTTTTTTTAACTTTTATTTTGAAATGAATATAGATTCACAAGAAGTTGCAAATATAGTATGGATCAGTCCGATATCTCCCTCACCCCTTAATGGGACCACCTTACATGGCTATAGCACAACATCAAAACTGGGAAAATGGCATTGGTACAATGTATATATGTAGTTCTTTGTCATTTTATTAAATGTGATTTGTATAGCCACCAATGTAATTCACACATGAAAATATTTCACAAAGATCTTCCCCATGCTACCCCTTTACAGATATATCCACCCTCTCCTTCCTTCTACCATCGGGGTGTCGAAGTAAGAAACATACAGTCCTGTTGAAAATTTTTATGAGTTTATTTGAGCCAAACTGACAACAGATGCCAGAGAACAAGATCTCATTGCTCTGGAGAATTATAGTTTTGCAGTTGGTTTTATGCATTTGAAATTAAGAGAGAACATAAGGACGATTACATGAAGGTGTGAGAAAACAAGGCAGGATTGAATTACAGGATAGTTATGATTATTTGCTCTCTTGAGGATGGTTAGAAGAAGTGGTAATCATTTCAAAGGTGTGTTAACCTAGATGCATAGAAACCATTAATAGAGCTTGGTTAAGACAAATTAAATCTTTTACTAAAAGTTATATACTTGGAACGTGACCACCCACCATGACCTGCCCAGTTTGGAATTTTTGATCAGATCACCCTGTGAAGTTACTTTTCTTAGAACCCCTTTTTCATTTGCACTGGCAAACACTAATCTGTTCTTCATCTCCATAATTTTTCATTTACAGAATATTATGTAAATGGAATCATATAGTATATGACATTGTGCGATTGGCTTGTTTCACCCAGCATAATACAGGAGATGCATCCAAGTTGTTACATGTATCAATAATCTGTTCCTTTTTATTGCTGAGTAATATTCCATGGTATGGGTATACCACAGTTAGCTTAACCATTCACCCACTGAAGGACATTTTGGTTGTTTCCAGGTTTTGACTATTAAAAATAAAGCTACTGTGTACACTTATGTACAGGTTTTTATATAAACATAAGTTTTCATTTCTCTGGACTAAATGTCAAGGAGTGTGATTGCTGGGTCATATAGTAAGTATATGTTTCTTTTTTTAAAGAACTTAAATAAGGCTTATCTTTCAAGTTAAGTATGATTTTATTCCTATTTTGAAAGTAAGAAATGAGAAGCATGGTGATTAGCAACCCAGGCTTTGGAGACAAATAGACTAGATTGAATCTGGCACTATCAACTGAGACTTGGTAAATTAATGAACGCTGCTACACTTCTCATATGTAAATTTCTGTAATCTTTCAATGACATCAGAATAGCACCAATATGATAATTTCCTGCTTTCCTTGAATATAGGACAAGTAAGATTTCCAGGTATGAAATGGATATTTATGCCTGTTATTGAGTAAGGAAAAGATAAGCTGGGCTGAAGAGAATTGAGAATGTAGAAGGTAGGATAGTTTATACTTAGATGAAGATGAGCAGAGAGTATACTGGAGACTGAAATGGGAGAAGAGAATAGGGATTTGACTAAGGTTTATAACTGGGCAACTGAATGAGAATCTAGAATAAACCAGTCCCAAACCTCACACACACACACACACACACACACACACACACACACACACACACACACACAAAATGAAATGTGTGATTTGATAAAAGACTCTTAGTCTAGAAAGGTTCTGGTTGCTGATGGTTTCCTAAGCTATAGGTGCTGTGAGGCATTCAAAGGTAGAAGCTGAGGGAAAGAGAAAACATTTGTAAGATCAATTCAACAAATATTATGACTCATGCTCCATATGTGCTTTCAAGCTCGAAAATACGAGTATATCAGGTTGAGGAAGGATCACAGACCTTTAAGAGAGGCCAGCTCTAGGCAGAAGTCTAGACAAGCAAGAAAAGTCAAACAGAAGCAGAGATTTAGCCTGCATGGCCAGCAGAGGCAATAAAGGGCAGAAATATACACAGGCCTAGGCAACTAGAGTCAACTACCAGGAGTTCAGCAGAAGAGATGAAGCAAGTTGGTGAATTTCTGATTCTAGAACATATATTATTGCTTTTTTCTGTTTTCTGCTGTGTGCTGGTTCTATGAAGCCCTGTGCCTTTTCCTATAGCCAGGAAAAGATCAAAGACCTGCCTTAAAATCCTATCTTTGATGAAAATAAAGGATTGAGATTACCTCATGTAAGATTAGCAGAGGTGAATGTATTAGGGTGCTTTTAGTTGCAAATAAAAATTAAACCACTGGAAGGAAGCTCAAACAAAAACGAAATTTACAAGTTCATATAACAAAGTCAAAGGGCAAGGGATTCCAGAGTAGGTCAAAGTAGCAGCACAACTATGTCGTCAAGGACTCCACACGCTCCCTATTTCCTTCTGCCGTCAGCCTCATACTTACCCCTTGTGGCCACAAAATGTAGGTAGGTGAGAACAATGTATTAATCCCAGAAAAAATCCAAGACATTTCTTTTAGAGGCTTAGAATCAGAGAATTTAAAAACTAATCCTGATTAATTCCAGACTTTGGTTAGTTGAATTCCAACTGATTGAAATTTTTTAGATCATTCTAAAAGGCATACTTTATACCTTGACCAAGATTCTTCTGTAACATCAGGATCAGGCCACTTTTCATGGGTTTAGATGAATTTCCTTTATTCTCATTCTCAGGATACAAAGAGGTGACTCAAAATATGGAAGTTGTATACTTAAATCTGCATAGAAATGTACTATGTACTATCTAATCTTTACAAATCCTCGTGAATTAGAAAGAGCAGATATTAATAATCTTATTTGAGAAAACATGCTCAAGATTATGTGAATTGTCCAAGGTTACTGAGAAACTACATGGCAAAACTGAGATTTAAGCCCAGATATTATTTCAATTCAGGACTCTCTCTAATTTTAAGAACAATAAGTCTGACTTCTCTGGGCCAGTCCAGATTTCACATGTGAAGTCAGTCTCTAATTGCTATTCATAATTGTTGAAACATAAGAATTCGTTTTTAAATTAAGAATACACATCATTATAATTGAAACTATGAGAGGGCTCCCAAAGGAGGAATCAGGTCAGACACTCAAGCTAATACTCTTAATTTCAGTGCAATGAAAAGATGGTTATGTTAGGTAGCTATAAAACATGAATGTCAGGGGAACAAAGGAATAGGGGCCCAGCTCTGTAATCATAGAAACTTCCCTTGAAGACGTTCTTTAAGGACCTCCCAGAAACATCTCCTTTTCTGAGTTATAAATTGCCCCAAATCCTAGAGCACAAAGACCATAAAACTACTACAAACACATGCACAGAAAGTACTGCTCATAACTTCAGCCTCATTACACCATCATTATAATATCATGACTATGCCTGGAAGTTCATGAATCTAATCATAACAGACTGAGTTCTGGGTATGCACATGCACACTAAGCAAAGTTTATTGCCTAGTGTCAAGGAGGTGTCAGTCAAAATAACCTCACTTGCCAATCACCTAGGAATACCTTTGGAACCACCCATTACGGCTCAAATATAAAGCAGACATTCCCACTTCTGGGTCTCTTTATTGTCCTTCTGGGCTCGGCTCCCCTTTTTGCTCTTCTGGGTTCTCTCTCTTTTTGGTGGCCTTTTGTGGCCTTTTTGCCCTTTTGTAGCCATTTTGGCCCCTTTGTGTTCGTTACAGCTCTGGAACCAGATGTCTCCTTGGAGCATACTTTGTCTTTCTCCATGTGCCTCCTTGAGGAATTCTTTGTCTTTCTAAAACATATTTTTAATAAAACTATTAAATCTCAATGACCTGTGATTCTTCACTGCGTCATTTGAGGAAGAACCTAGGAAAAATGCTAACTACGTTTCTGTGCCATTGTTATCTCTCTCTCTCTCTCTACCACTGGGGTGACATCGAACTCCTTTCGGCCCCAACAGTGACAGCTATCTCTCATCCCCGTCATTCCACCCACTAAAGAGTGGAAAGGAGAAAAGCTGAATAAGTAAAATGAGGCATGGTTAAGCTGGAAGTACAGAGGCAGCATTACTTAAGGGAGAGGATCACAGACCTTCCTCATCCTCAATTTTCTCCCTTTGAAATAATAGCTACAACACAGTGTTTTTATACTAATAAAATAAGATAATCATGTTTAAAATATTTAACAAAGGGTTATTTGAGTCTTAGAAGAATGAAGGAATCCTTGCACATGACCTAGGCTCTAACTTCCCATGGTGAGGTGACAGGTACTGAAAGTTCCAATGCTTTAACTGCCAGGTTGATTCCCCTAGCAACCAGCCTCTATCCTTAGGTGCTTTCCAAGTCACCTTGTTAACATAAAGCCAGGTGTGACTGAAAGGGGTTTGTTCTTTTAACACTTAGGAAATGCTAAGGGTTTTAGGAGCTCTGTGCCAGAAATGGGGAGGTACCCCAAATACATACTTCTTGTTATAAATAACAATATCACACCTCCCCAATCCAACAAAACTACTCTTACCAATACGCAGGATGACCATATTAACATATTATAAAACCAAGATTTTTAAGAATGAAAGGGAATGTTATTAATAATTACACTAGGACTATAGGTACCAAAAAAGACTATCCTATATATAAACTAAGACTTAACAGCAACTCTAAAAATGTTACCACTTGGATGTTTCACATCTCACTCAACATAAAAATACTGAATCATTGATTTTCCTACAAAACCCGTTCTTCCTAATATTAAATTCTATCTATATTCTTTCAGTTTGCTCAAGCCAGAAACCTGGGGATCATGCCCAACTCCCCCACCCCCTCTCTCACAGCCATTTTATAAAATCTCTACCATAGAACTATTTACAAAGTATAATCCAAATACATATACTTCTCTCCTCCATTTTCTACCTAAATTCTTCTCCCTACCCATTATACTCTAGCACAATGCCCAATTCATTTCCTTCACACTCTGTCATGTGGATGAAAAGGGGATGCTGTAATAAATCAACTAACTGAGCAGGTCAAGGTGGGTGGTCACACCCAGGCATATAACTTTTTAGGTTTATTTTTGCCTTAAGCAAGCTCTGTCCATTGTTTCTGTGCATCTAGATTAACACACCTTTGAAATGCCTACCCCTCCTTCTAACCACCCTCAGGAGAGCAAATAATCTTAACTATTCTGTAATCCAATCCTTACCTTGCTTTCTCCCACCTTCCTGTATTCTTCTTTATGTTCCCTCTTTAATTTCAAATACATAAAACAAACTGAAAAAAAACTGTTATTCTCCAGAGCAATGAGATCTTCCTCCCAGGCATCTGTTGTCAGTTTGGCTCAAATAAACTCATAAGAATTCTCTGCAGATTTAGACGTTTCTTACATTGACAGTAATTATGTATTTCCTAGTTTACTTGTCACTGTCTGTCTTCTTTGGTGTGCTGCCAGGGACCCTGGGGTTTGGTCACCCAGTATCTCACATTCTTAGCACCTAACATAATGCCAACACATAGCAGGTACACAATAAGTGTTCCCTGGATGAACACATGAATAAATCAATAGAAAAAATAAGCAAATAGTCTGCAGAATACTTTTGGGAAATACTGATATAATAGGATAATATAGCTAGGTCTTTGTGGCCCTATTAAAAAATCAGCATCTGAATCTTAGAGACAAAGACCAAGGTCAGAGTTAGTGCTGAGAAAAGGCAAGAATGAAGATAGTCATAAAGAAAAGTAAAGAGAACTGGTGAATTCAAAGCATTCCCTCTATTCCTCTTTTTAGCTCTGTACATAACTGTTTTAATTATATATCTTGCACTAATAGAAAAAAATAACATTAATGAACAGATAAAAACAATCTTTCTGGTTAAGGAATGAAGGGGACCAAGTTTTGCCACCCTGAAGCTGCCTTTTGAGATATAGATTTTAAGCTGTTTATAAAGAAACAAAACACTCTGAAAGAATCTTTGACCCCCTCCTTCCTGCCGAAGAGATTCAAAGGAAAAGGCCTACTGCAGGAATGGACTTTTAGGATGGTGTCTTAGACTAATTTGAATTGAATATGGTAAATAGGAAGGCTTCTGGCAGGGGCCTGCTAGCTAGATGCCACTTGTGTCCCATCTTTCTGCATTGCCTAGCAAGAATGGGTTCTGTTCTTCCTAAACTACCTATAAATCACCCATTCTCACTTCGGAAATCTAAGACCCTATTACCCACCTTTTTCTCCTTTGTCCAAAATGTCACATATACCCAACGTTGCCTCACTGTCTTTGGGAATTTTCATGCATATGTGAATTCCTCACGCGTATATATTACCATTTGATTTTCTCCTGTGAATCTGTCTCTGTTAATTTGATTATTAGCTCAGCTAGAAGAATTTAGAATGTGAGAGGAAAGGCATTAATTTTTTACAGCTCCCACGGGTACATCCTTCTGTCTGATAGAGAAGGGGAACCTGTTGATATGGAAGTTAACCATTCAGAAGCATTATCATCAGCAATGCTATTTTTTGCTAGTCAGTTTATTGCAATAAATACCAAAGGAAGACTTATTCCAGAACAGGAATAATATGTTGGACAGTCATCCAACATCCAAAAGTATTAACTCTTTTTCAATATTTACTTTAAGACAAAAATTAAACTAGACAGATATTCTCACTTCAGTTATAACAATCATTTCTATTAATCTCTCCTTAATAAACAACCAGTCAAATAAGATGAAAGCTAGTGCTGGGAAAAGGAAGGAATGGGATTGGGAGATGGAGAAGGGCAGGAGAACTTGGAATTTTCATTATTGAAAAGTGAAGAGAACCAAGATTTTGCCCCAAAGCTCCCCACCACCCCAAAGCTGCTTTTTGGGATATTGACTTTAAGCTTTTTATTAAGAAACAAGCCTCAGAAAGAAACTTTGGCCCTCTCCCTTTTTTGCCCAAGAGATTCATACAGGGAAATCTGCGTCAGGAAGAAACTCTTAGAATGCTGCCTTAGCCTAATTTGAATTACGTATGGTAAATAAGAGGACATCAGGCAGGCACCTGTTAGCTAGATACCCACTGTGGCCCATTGCTTCTGAGTTGCCCCGCAAGAATTTGCCTGTCATGTATGTTCCACTCTTCCTCAAGTACCTGTAAATCATCTATTCTCACTTCTGAAATCTAATATGTCTTCCCCCACTTTCTCTTTTGTCCAAAAATATCTTCAACATTCAATGTTGCCTCACTGTCTTTGGAATTTTCTTGCTTATGTGACTTCTCCATGCCCATGTATTAAAACTTTGATTTTCTCCTGTTAATCTGTCTTTATTAATTTGATTATTAGCCCACCCAGAAGAACTTAGAAGGTGGGAGGAAAAGTATTAATTTTTTTTCAGCCTCCACAAAAGCTACACACTAACATAAACACACACAAAAGAAAAGAGTCTTTCACCTCTAAAGATAAACATTCAATTGTACTGTGTGGTTCCAACTCCTAGCCTTTGGGCCTATATCCCTGAATAGCATAGCGCTGTTGTCAGGATTGATTATGCCCTGAATTATACCCCTTGTGTCTCTGCTATTTGATATTATAAATAACCACACACTCCATCTATGGTATTTGGTAGTTATAAAACACCTCTAGGAGAAAATTTGCTTGCAAATATAGTATCTAAAATTTGCAAGTCCTTCCTTTCTTTAGAAATGGCAATGCCGCCTATCATTGTGTCCAGAGCCTGGGAGTACAAAGTGGGAAAAGAGAAGATTCCAAGAGTCTCTGAGGCAGGCCTCCTGTGTTGTACAGAACATTTCCTTCTAGGACAGAAGCCACCTTGACCCTTCTTCTAGGACAGCGTCAAAATACATTACTTGGCAAGATAGCAATCATAGTGCAGTCATGCCAATCCTCCTACATCAGTTAAGCTCCTTTTGAGTGGAAGCAGCAAAAACTCAACTCCATTTGGCTTAAACAATCAAGGTAATTTATCAGCTATGTATTTGAAAAGTCCAGAAGTAGAGAAAGCCTTTAAGTGTAGTTCATTAAGATCTCTACCACTTTTTCTCCGTGTTTTCTGGATTCTGCCTTTCTTAACGTGTTGACTTTCTCCTCAGACTGGCTTCCCCTTTAGTTGCTAAAAGCAGCAATATTAGTTTCTTGCTGTGCCATCCTTATCCAAGGAGAGAGACCCTTACTTCACTCAATCATTAACCTTAAGTGCTAAACTTGTTCCAGTTGGACAATCCAGAACTGATCATGATGGCAAAGGAGATGGGATTAGAACCATTCTAAATATAGGCAAATGTTAATCTATCCCAACTACAGTGCAGGGCTGCAACTAAATGCAGGAGGAAGGTGTGATGTAGTGGAGGCCCCATTATGTCCATATCCAGCCTTTGCATTAATTTTCTTGATCCTTGTAACTTAGAACCACAAACTAAGAAATAGACTCACACAGTGTTTTTTTACCCATTCTTTCTCTCTCCCTTTCCCCTTTCTCTGCTTCCTCTTACGCTCTCGTTCTCCCTGCCATTTTAACCTCCTGCTTTGCTAAAACTGATTGGCAGGGAAAACAAGGTAAAGACAATAAGAAAAGATAAGACAGGGAACATACAACATGCCTTTCATTTTATAAGGAGTCTGGAAAAGACTCAGTGATTCAATCTGCACAGTTACCCAAGGTCTGCAGGTGTAGCTAGATCGAGTGTTCTAGATAAGTAGATGTACAGAGTGATCAAAAAAAATCTTATCTGAAGAAATTTTAGAAGAGAAAGAAAAATAGGTTGATTACCCAGCAGAACTATACAAGTCTGGACAACTTCTTTAAACCAACTGCAGTTGGCCCTCCATATCTGTGACTTTCACATCTTTGGCTTCAACTAACTTCTAATCAAAAATATTCACACACAAAAACCTACAAAGTTCCAAAAAGCAAAATTTGAATTTGCCACGTGCCACTGAATCCAGTTATCTATAACTGATATATGGACATACCCTGCTGTAGTTATATGCAAATATAGGTTATATGTAAATACTACACCATTTTATACAAGGGACTTGAGCTTCTGAGGCATTTGGTATCTGCAGGGGTTCCTGGAACCCTCTTCTTTAGTCCCGAACTCTTAGTAACAAAGTAAAGAAATAAAAATATGGCAAATATTGTGCATAATAATTATTCACAGTAGCCAGGGGAAAAATTAAAAACAACTTAACTATCCATCAGTAGGTAAAGTGTTATGTAGATTATGGTACATCCATTCAATGAAACTTTAGGCAGCAATATTAAATAATAGTTCTGACAGCTCTGTAATATCACAAAATAATGTTTATAATTTATTTCTGAGTGAAAAAAAGAATTTAAAAAATAATTATGTAAAATGTACATACAGATATAATTATGTAAAATATATGTGTAAAAAGAGGCTGGAAAAAATATATCAAATGATACTTGAGTTTTACTGAAATGGGATTGTTTTCTCCTCTCAACTTAGTTTGTAATACTGTTACATTAATTTTATAAATGAAAAAAATTAGAACACATTATTACCTGGAAGTTTGCCTCTGTGCTGGTAAAACAACAATTACAATTCGATGGTCTGTCCTCTGTCCCAACAGCACTCATCATTCATTCAACAGATAATTATTGAGCACCTATTACATACTGGGCACTAGGGACATATCAGTGAGGTAAATGACTAGGTCCCTGCCCCTATCCTTAGAGACCAGTAAAAACAGACAATAAGCAAATAATTTATTACAAATCAGGAAAACATGGTATAAAGGTACCAACACAATATTGTAATAGAAGGCGAAACCTACTTTAAAAGGGAATCAGAGAAAATGTTGAGGAGGTGGTATTTAAGTCAAGATGTGGATAAAATGGTGCCAAAAACTGCAGGTGCCTGGGCAGAGCAATTCAGGCAAAAGACCTAAGGTAAGAAAGAGTTCGGTAAGACTCTTTCTGGAGACTGAAAGGAGGTCATGTGGCTGAAGCACAGATGCAAGAGAAGAAGGGTTAATATGAGGTTGGAGAGGTAAGCGGGGACCAGATCTTGCAAAACTTTGATAAGAATTTTGCATTTTAGTCTAAGTGCACTGTGAAACCATTGAAGAGTTATATGCAGAAAAACATTCAGTTTGCATTTTAATAAGATCACTCAGGCTACATTGTGAGGAATGATTTGATAGTGAGTAGAGGACAAGATAAGAAGCAGAGAGACCAGTCAGAAGGTCTTTGCAGGAGACAGAGAACTGAATTAGGGTGGTGGCAATGGAGATGAGTTAGACTGAAAGGCTTCAGGGTATGTTTTCAAGATTGACTTGAGGATATGGTGGGGTGAGTGGAGAGTAAATAAAGGTTGATGCCCAGATTACTGGTTTGAGCAATTGGATATATGGTAGTGGCACTTAACAGAGATGGAAAAAGTGAGTAGGAAATTGATGCGAGGGATTAAATTAAGAATTCAGTTAAATTTAAATAACATTGAACTGCAATATATAATCTGCTTATATAATCCTCTCCAGGAAGACCTTTAAGGCTGAAGAATATATTTTCCACCTTCGAAGTCTCAATATTCTGAACAATGCAACATGTTACAGACTAGGCATTTAGTAAATGTTTGTTAAATGAGTGTCACAGTTTTAAGTGTAATAAGATTCTAGTTATTGTGAAAAGCCTGATTTTAGACAGTTTTCCTTACTAAGGCAGGCAAGGAACAATTCATTAGCCATTAATTACTTAACTTAAAAAGAAAAAATATGAGATTCTTATTTTTAATTCTTTTAGTTTACTGTAGTTCAAGTAAAATGGAAGTTAAAATCTTTAATGTGTATGTTTAAATTCTTGGGCCTGCTACTGACCTTCCTCAAGTGATTTTTACCTCCCAGTGTTTCAGTTTCTCCATTTGCAAAAGGGAGATAATGGTACTTGCCTTATCTCACAAGGATGTCATGAAAATAAGTCAGATAAATTGCTTTGCCCTCCTTGGAGAGGGGCTCTAGAAAGTCAGCATTATTAGATATGATGATGAATACTCATAACTTCAAAGATACCTTTTAATTGCCCCCCAAATCTTTGAACATGTTAAGCCTATAAAAAGCACTGTGTTAGGTGTTTATACGTTTCTGGTGAGCTTTCACAAAGCATTAAATGGTCTTTGAACAAATGTATTTTTCATTCTTTGATAACTACTCTTCCTTGTTTGTACA